>JAXIVD010002450.1:0-15000 GCA_036785275.1 Cancer borealis
GTTGTCCACACTTGTGTGAGCCACTACCTAGCATCATGGCGACGCGGGAGGAAACGTCACAATTACAGATCTGTTATTGTAGCTGGGATCTGTCGCATCCCATAACACTGAATGTAATTGATAGGTCATCAGCATCAATGTCTGTTCCTTCGGCTACTCCATATATCGTCGTTTGTCTGGTCTGGTAGATTCTTGTCAGTAGCTCGTCGCCTCGTCCACACCAGTGCTGCCAACATGACTCTGGCATGGTTCCCAACTTAATCCTGGACACCGGTGTTTGGAACATGTGTGCGATCATATTCGAGGCAAAGTAAGAAACATGTTACAAACACATGTTACGAGCAAGTGTGGCAAGTGTGGCCGCACTTTGAGTCTCCTCCATGGTTAACCTTGCCGTTCAATTGTATATTTGGTGATGATTGTTTCCGATAGGCAATACTTCACATTTATACACATTAAATTTCATCGGCCATTTATATGACTACCTGACTAAGCTAAATCTAGTTTGGATTGTAATTGCATTTTTTTCGATGGTTGTAGTTACTCTATGCGTGATTTTCGTATCGTCGGCAAATTTCTATAAACAAAATCGATATATTTTATATAAATTTTATAGACAATGACGGCCAAGTACAGAGCCCTGTGGCACACTGCTTATAACGTCTCGTTAGCTAAATGATTTCATATTAATGACAACGCGCTGTTTTTTCTCGAAAAATCAGTCTCCGAGCTATTGCTATACAATGTACCTCATCTTACTGGAAAAGAGAGAGAGGAGAGAGAGAGAGAGAGAGAGAGAGAGAGAGAGAGAGAGGAGAGAGAGAGAGAGAGAGAGAGAGAGAGAGAGAGAGAGAAGAGAGAGAGAGAAAGGAGGAACGAAAATTTTATTGTTGCAAGGATAATCATTAGAGCGTTTCTGCTATTATCACGCGATCGTAAATATGAAAATTGAAAACGAGCAAAAAAAATTAAGAAAAAGAAACAAAGGAAAATTAAGGATCCGTTAAAAAGGGTAAGCAGCTCAAAGAATTAAAGTACGACCAAGAGGAGGAGGAGGAGGAGGAGGAGGAGGAGGAGAAGGAGGACGAGGACGAGGACGAGGACGAGTAGAAGGAGTACAAAGGAAGGAGGATAATAGGAGGAGAAAGTAATGATGTTATTTAGAATGCCATGATAAAGAAGCAGAGAAAGAAAGAAAGAAAGAAAGAAAAAAAAATCAACGACGACAACGAGAGAAAAACGAATAAAAAACAACAAAGAAAAACGAAGAAGTGAGCACAAAGGCGAAGGAAAATTAAGGAAACAAAACCAGTGTTGAAAAAAAATGTAAAATGCGAACGAAGATTGCGAGGAAAACAAAAGCGAGAGACAGATGAAAGGGGGAATGGAAGAAGGGATAGAAGAAAAAAAAAACAGTAACCATACAGCTTGATATAAGGACAAAGGTAAAAATAGAGTGAATACGGGAGGCAGGTAGGAAATTGGGTGTAAGGAGAGACGAAGAAAGGAAATGACACGAGGAGGCAAGAGAGAGAGAGAGAGAGAGAGAGAGAGAGAGAGAGAGAGAGAGAGAGAGAGAGAGAGAGAGAGAGAGAGAGAGAGGAGGGAGGTAGGGAGGGAGAGAGGTGGCACTGCATTCATTAGCAGACTAACTCAATAATAGAGTTCATCAGCTGCATTATCACCAAGTTGACGGTCTAACGCGCCTCCGCTTTGATCTGAAACAGCCTCACCTCCTCCTCCTCCTCCTCTCGCAGTTGTGGGAAGGTGGGAAGTGGAGGGGAAAGCAAGCGAATGAGAAGGAACGAGCGAGGAATAGCAGAAGAGGAGAGAATGTGTAGGCGTGAGCTTCTGAGAGAGAAAGAGAGAGAGAGAGAAAGAGAGAGAGAGAGAGAGAGAGAGAGAGAGAGAGAGAGAGAGAGAGAGAGAGAGAGAGAGAGAGAGAGAGAGAGAGAGAGAGAGATTATTATAGTATCTTCTTTTACTAATCTCTTTTTATTTCTCGGGTCAACTATACTGGTTCTATCTCCTCTATTTCATCTTGTTTTCCTTTGCTTATAAATTTTCATATTGTGTTGTTGTCACATGTCTTCTCCATAACGTTTTCAGCTCACTAAGCTCTATTTGTATATTTTGTTTTATGTTCTCCTCTATCTCTGATAAACTTGTTTTATTTCTTCATTTATTTTTAGGTATATTATCTTTTGTTTCAGTATTTTGGTTATATTGTTTACAGCTTACATTAAAGTATGCACTGAGCATATTATGGTATGATGAATAAAATCTTTAAGTTTCATCAATTATCATATGTGTTAGTATGGAACCGCTACTCCGAGAGTGGTAGAGAAAACAACTCAATGGAAAAAAATACTGACATAACTAAAACTAGAAGATGCAGCTGGAAATTTGAGGTTTACAGCTTCAGATTTTGGGAACTTGTACGACTTGTACATACAAGTAAAATGTATATATACCTTTAAAGTCTTAATTTCTTATTGATGTCTTGAAGGAATTTGTTAAGATCAGTTTATTGGATTGTGTATTACATTTTAAATGAGGGCCAACAAGTAGCACATGCAAAGGGACCAACCAGTGATCACAATAAGGCTGCACTTCCCGGAACATTGGTAAACTATTCGTAAGACGTGCATGCATCTTACTGTGATGGGTCAGCACCGTCTTCCTCGGCGTTCAATGAGGTGCTTGCCTGATGGGGAGATGGAGGCCTTATCGCCTCCTATCTTTGTTAACCGTTAATTTGGATGACCAATTTGTTTGATGTGAAAAGTTCTTGAAAGGGAGAAGACAAGTAAGACCAGGTCCACTTACTGATTGATTGTTTGTGTGAATTTAATTCGTCGCAACAACGAGGTCATGGCACCACACATCAAATTGCCAAACTACAAATATTATCAAAAACAAATAGAGTTTGAAGCTATTTCAAATAATAATGCCATTGAAAATACACATTTTCTTTTTTATTAAATAGTAATTACACTGATAGTAATAACGATAACAAAACCAATAATATCAATAATAACAATAACAACAATAATAATGATAATAATAATAATAGTGAAAATAACATTATTAATAACAGTAATAATAACAACAATACTTGAATAGAAAGAAGATAATATGAAAATGCAATTAAAAGAAGGAATTAAAAGTCAGCTTTCTTTACACTTCCCGGTGTGAGACACTTCTTTCCCAACATCAGATGGCTGGGATGGAAGTTTCCGTTTCTCTCCTTACTCCCACCATTAAAAATATTCACCAGCTAAGATTATGAATTGCAAGAAATTCAAAAAGGAAGACCACTCTGCCAGAACATCATTGTTATTAGGACAAATGTAACTAACAAGTAACAACCAAGGTGGAATGGCTAGTACCTCCATGGACGACGTAATCCCTTCGAATGCCATCTAGATCAAGTGGAACACGGTGTTCAATATAAGCCTTCAATAGATACACAGAGACTACGGTGAACACAGATGTTAGTGCCAACACGGGCTAAACACACCAATAAAAAAAAATGCGACGAGAAATTAAACTGTATATAATCAATATTGGTAAATAATATAAAGGAATAAATAAAATCAAACAATATCCTGATTTCCACCGAGCAGAAGTATATAAGTGGGAGAGAGGAAGGAAGGAAGGGAGCAAGGGACGGCACCGAGCTAGAGTGGATGAGGGGGACGGTTAGGAGGAAGGGGGAAGAGCTACTTTAACTTGGGTGCCACGCTCGCTCGGGGTCGGCCCTGAAAAATGCTAATGGACCAATTATAGCAATTAAGCGATCAGTGACTCGTTGTGCGGTAGTTAAGCTGAAGTTGGGCGGACAGGGAGGGCGAGAGGCGGGTGCCGGGTGCCTGGTGGGTCAGAGTTGTGCTTGCTGGCAGGTTTGGTGCTGGCGGCTTCTGCGGCAAAGCAACAGTTTCAGACCACGAAAACAAGTTCTAACTCAGACAATAACTTACAATGGGTGTTTGTAGACTTTGATTTTACTTTCCTATTTTAAATGTCAATGCATCTATATAACCCAAAATAGACATGGAAATTTGCTTTGTCCTCACAGAACGTAAACAGATCAACGAATGAAGCCTGACCGCCACGCCACCATAGACTGTTAGCTATCATACCTGTCTTAATTAAATAGCACTAACATACCGCTACCGTATCCATTATTATAACAACCAATGCCTTCACAGTCCTTACTACTATACTCCTACCACTATCATCACCACAACAATAGCAATAGCAACAACAGGTTACAAAAAAACAACAAACAGACAGTCTGAGTTGCAACACGTGGCTGTGAAATACAAATCCGTGAACTGTACGAGCAAAATAGTTTTAAGGGAATTGTTATAGAAGTCATTAATAATTGTGAAAACTTTTGACTTCCACTGTGAGCGCCAGACAAGGGGGGAGGAAGGGAAATCTGGGAAAGAGAGCAGCGAGGGAGAAAGGAAAGTATACATTTAGTGAAGGGGAAGGCGGAGAAAAGATAAAAGAGGAAGAGATGGATATGAGATAAAGGAGGGAGGAGTGGAAGGTGAGCTAAGTGAAGAAGAGATCCAGGAAAGAGTTAAAGATGAACGGAAGGAAGAGATGCAGGGGATAAGAGGTATCAGGAAAGAGCCACATGTCTAGCCGATGAAATGGGAACCAAAGGAAGATTTGGATAGAAAAAGAAGAAGGCAGATGAATATGAGAATGAAAGAAAGATTGCATTTTGCGAATAAGGGAGAGAGGCAGGATTTAAAGGAGAAACGTTGAGATCTGAGAGATATGTGTTGTTATTTGTAAAGGGAACAAAGGAAAGTTAAGATAGAAAGGGAGAGAGAGAGAGAGAGAGAGAGAGAGAGAGAGAGAGAGAGAGAGAGAGAGAGAGAGAGAGAGAGAGAGAGAGAGAGAGAGAGAGAGAGAGAGAGAGAGAGAGAGAGAGAGAGAGAGAGAGAGAGAGAGAGAGAGAGAGAGAGAGAGAAGTAGAGATTGAAGAGGGGAGATAGAAGACGTAAAGGTTAATCTTCACGACATTAATAGAACAGTCGACCTAATTGACTCATCGATTGCTGAATTAGCAGACAGTCAAGACGGATCCCGAGATTAAGCGGATTTTTTTTTTCTCTCTCTCTCTCTCTCTCTTCCTCTTCCTCTTCTCTTATCTCCTATTGATATGTGATTGTTGTTGTTATTGCCTTGTAATTTAGTAGTGTGGAGACAGCAAGTAGTTGGCTACAGCTCAGATGAGTCAACTGTTAAGGAGTGAGTCATTATTAATTCATAAACATATAAAAATGATGCCCAGGAGTCTCCTTCAGCCTTGTTCACATGCCGTTTATTGCAAATTCAACTTTTGTGCTGAAGGCATGTACATTTTGTTATACTTAAAACTAGTTGAACATTTAAGTCTTTACAAGGTTATATTATAGTTTTTATATCATCATTTGGTGTTCAGCAATGCAGCCACATCGAAGTGAGATGCAGAATTGAATACAGAAGAATGATCTACATACAGTGTGGAGTGGAAATCCCTGGTAAGACTGTTTACTATGTTGTTGATGGCCAGACCAATGAGATAAACGCTGAGGACACTCCCTGTGAGACACACTCTTCTTGTGAGAAGGCACGCAAGAAGACAGTACCCAACCTGACCCTGAAAGTGCGGTCTCGGAAGAATGATTGAATGGAAAGGTGAAAATTACTTCTTAGACCAATTGAATGTAGAACATGGATGGTACACACTTCCAAGTTGTGTCGTAAGCCTTTCTGATGTCTAAGAAGACACTGACAATGTGTTGTTTCTTTACAAATACTCAACAAATTGTGGCTTCCATCTGTACTAAGGCGACAGCGATGGAACGTAAGTGTCTAAAGCCACGCTGGACAGAGAAGAGATGACCACGCGTCTCTAGAGACCAGACTAGGCGGGTGTTAACCATCTTTGCGAATAGCTTCATCATGCACACTCATATGGATATTAATTATTTAAGAAATTGTGTTTCCACATTGCATGATATATGTCTAAAAGTTGACGAGATTGATTCGTGTGGGATATCCCTTAAGACGATGTAGGATTGATTGATTGATTCGAGGTTGGCGCTGCAACAATGTCATAATGGCGCCGCTTTAAAAATAGTTAAAAACACAATATTAGAATGAGAATATTAATCTGAACTTATCTAAAAATAGTAATGAATATGAAGTAAATATGTGATGTAAAATTTTTAAATTCATATCTTATGGAGAAGGCTAGTCTTTTCCATAAACATAAGTACTTTGTGTTCCGGGAAAACACATTCCACACGTCTCCAGGGAGATGAAAAATTTCATTTCTCCCCCGACACCGGGACAGATCTTTACCTTTTTATGGAGGAGATTTTCACTAGTTTAAGACGGAAAAATGCTTCCGAGGTATAACATTTCTATAGTCTATAGTTGGGTTCCTCATTTGCGAGACTTGAAAGTTACCTGATCAAAACGTCTGTCTCGCCCCTCAAAATATTGCTCGTATTGTACTTGTGAGGCCCTTCCCGTACCTGTTATTGTCACTAGTAACGAATTTCAGTTGTACTATAAGTATGTCAACAAAAAACGATAACAAGATGATCTAATATTATTACTACCACTACCATCTCCACCACCACCACCACCACCACCACCACCACCACCACCACCACCACCACCACCTACACTATTGCTACTTAACTGTTACTACTTCTACTTCCTCTCCTCTCTCCTTTATCCCTCTTTGCTCCTTCCTCCCCCACCTACTCCTCTCCCTTCTCCAGACGAGAGTGAGAGGAATGACAATTTGCTAGCCCGACCCCGCGCACTGGATATGAAAACGCTGATTGGCTGGTAATGAGATGAAGGAGGGATTTGATTGGTAGGTAATGACGTATTGAAAGCGTCTGATTGGCCAGTAATTGATTTTGGTGACATGTGATTGGTGGGTAATTGAGTTTAGCAGAGGTGCATTATGGGATGATACTCGTGATGGGGTGGGGGCAGGGAAGGGAAGAGAAGGGAGAGAAAGAGGGATGAGGCAAAAGAGGCCAAAGGGAATGGTGGGGAGGGAAGAAAACTCTCCTTCCTCCTCCCTACACGACCTTCTACGTTTGCAACATGGCGACCGAACATACCAAGAGAGAGTAAATATTCAGGAAGATCAGTGACGCTTTTAAAACAAATAGCTAAGGAATGTCTGCATATGCATATTCCCTCCATCATCCCTCTATCACTCCCTCAAAACTGGAGAAATTTGTTGACCTAGCAAGTAGCAGTGCGATAATAAAGTATTTATTTTCAACGTAAATGTTAGAAAAATAAATTATTCATCAGCGGGAGGGAGATTATCCTTGGAGTGAAGGGAATCTCAAGCCGATTTAGAAATATAATTGGGAGCCAAGGTGACGTGAAGGAGAGCGACCAACGGATGGATTGGATTGGGGCTGGAGAGGAAGATGGAGAGAAGACAGAGGAGATAACATTGGAGAGAGAAAAAGAAAGACAAAATAGGAGGAGTAGAAGGAAAACGTGATTGTGACAGTGTTGAGTTGAAGAAGAAAGTAAAAGAAGAGAAGAGGATGAGGATGTTGATGGGCAAAATACAGTAAAGATGACAACATAACGGAGTCTCCATGTAAGGTCTTATTTCTGACCCAGAACAGTGTACTAATGCAAGGAACGTAGCTAACAGAGTATCAGGTTTTATTGCTCTGAGTGTTATACGAACGCAGAAGGTAATGTAAGTTTATACTTATCACTAGTCAGGTCGCACTTTTGAGTATATTATACGCTTTTAGTACCATTATTACAGATTAATAAGAGAGTACAGAGAAGGATAATCAAAATCTAGAATTTTAGAACAGACAAAATTGCCTTACGAAGACAAGCTGTAATCTGCATTCCTTTCAAAGACGAAAGTTGGCGACTTATTGAAAGATAGTTCTGACAGGAATAAGGTTTTTACAGGAAACGAGTAGTTAAGCCATCATAGTAATCACAATACATGAATTAAGATTGAAGAAAAGAACATAAATTGGCTTAGAAGTCGGGTGGTTCATGAAGCAAACAGGCTTAACAGTGTGGTGGTAATCGCGAATACGATGGAAAGTTGTATAAAAGGGTTGGATAAGTTCGTAAAGGAGGGAAGGGATGGAAGATACGATGGACGGTCAGGAATAGAAATATGAAAATAAAGAGGGAAGGAAAGGAAATACATAGGGAACAATAAAGGGAAGGCATATGGGTGTAGATGGAAAGAAAGGGAAGTGGGATATAGAGGAAAGAAAGGATAAGGCCACATTGAAGGGAAACTGGGGAAGCAAATGAACGAACGCGACAGAAATGACTGAAAAAAATAGAACAATGAAGGGAAGAGTGACTACGAAGCAAATGGGAGAAAGGAGAGAAAGAGAAGAGCGGAGAGGTGGAAGGGAAAGAAGAGACAGGAGAGAAGGGAGGGAAGAGCCGCTTCAATCCGCTCAGGCGCCTTGTTAGGAAGTTAGGAGGCATTGCGACCCTTGCCTAAGACCCAATTATATTCGACAACGCTGGTGACCTCGTCGTGTACGTCTCCATGTGGACGTTGTGTGTGTATGTGTGTGTTTCAGAGAGAGAGAGAGAGAGAGAGAGAGAGAGAGAGAGAGAGAGAGAGAGAGAGAGAGAGAGAGAGAGAGAGAGAGAGAGAGAGAGAGAGAGAGAAGCGAGGTGCTTACTTTGATATTGTTGAATGACATCTATCAGAAGAATGTACCTGAAATTTGCAACAACGTATTGAGAGATTTCAGGTAAAAATTATACTACATCAGGCTTCCTCTCCTAGCTTCATCAATAACAATGTTAATGATGGCAAGAATCCCTCCATCCCACTTAATTATTGACCAATTTCCTGTGACAACATGCATGATGAAACTATTCTATTAAGATGTTTAACATCCGCCAAGTGCGATTTCTTGGGATGGAAGGTCATCTTTTATACGCTCACGTTATACCACTGATGCTGTAGTACAGAGTCAGTCTCCGTACTATAGAATGGATGCTGATAAGCTAAAAGCAGTACAGTAGTAGAGTAGGAGAGAGAGAGAGAGAGAGAGAGAGAGAGAGAGAGAGAGAGAGAGAGAGAGAGAGAGAGAGAGAGAGAGAGAGAGAGAGAGAGAGAGAGAGTATGTGTGTGTGTGTGTGTGTGTGTGAGAGAGTGTGTGTGTGTGTGTGAGTTTTGTGTGTGTGTGTGTGTGTGTGTGTGTGTGTGTGTGTGTGTGTGTGTGTGTGTGTGTGTGTGTGTGTGTGTATGTGCTGAGTCAGCTCAGCTGATAAAGTTGCCTAGTGCCTCAGTCAAGGCCACAATCCGCCACATACACACTTGCAACATCCGTGGCCTCGCCTCACCGCTCAGTCTTGTCCACATGTAATTTTCACTGTTGATTGTGTCTTTCGGTGCGAGTTTTGTAGTTTACTCGTAAATATTTAGTCCCACCAGACCATCGGGCATCCGTTCTGTCACAGCCAGCCTTCAGGTGAGTGCTATAAACCAAGATCTTGCTACAAACCAGCATAAGCTCAGTTACCACTCTAACGTAGCCACACCCAGACTGCAGATAAGGTATTTTTGTCGCCCCAGTGATAACAAATCAGATTTCAAATGCTACCATCGTTGAGGTGTGATTTATTTTGCCTCATGAGTCCTTACCACGCTGGTAATATTTACTATATCCTTTAATACTGCCGTAGTTCTTGTTGAAGGATTGAATCCCATATACCGGTATAGTTCATGAAATGTAAATCGATGAAATACGCTGTAGTATCTTAGCGTCGACTGTTTTGGTGTTTCCTATACTTTGTAAGCACAAAGTCTAAGTACCTTTAGCCTTCAATAAAAAACTGATAGTCGTTGATGGTTGTGAACAGCTGAACAGGATGTGTCCTTGTCAAGTTCATCTGATTAATTTTATAAAGCATCGTACAGAAGAAGAAAAAATTGTTCGCAATCCCATCGTTGGTAATTGATCCTAAAATCCCAAAAGTGCATTGTTTTCCATAACCGTTACTGAACCCCATTTTAGAATTAGGTTCACCGAACGGCAACACATCCCTGCACGTAGGTTGGCACCTCTAAGGTTGTATAAACAAACTAGGTGTTCGTTTGGCAGTTCAGTGGCTTCGTATATTTTACGCATGTGGTGGCTATTTTCGTATGGCAAGAAAGGTGGGAGGCCATAGTGGCTATCACCAAGATGGGTGAGATTACGACCATGGCATTAAGGCCATGGTCGATGCCAATGTTCGTGACCGCCGGGGTAAAGGGGGTATCACACTGGGCTATTTTTTCCGCCGACCTCCGGCCGTTACCGCCGACCTCCAGCACCTTACCTCCGATTGTCGGAGCAGTTTTGCAGCCCGCGCGGTTTGGGAAGGAATCAGATGCTGGAGCAAAATTCGAAGTCAAATAACATTCTATGTAAATTGTTGAGAAGAAAAAATAGTTTGCCATAGTCATTTTATTTCTTGCATAAGTTGCAATAGAATAATGATTACAAATAAGTAAAATAAAAAAGAAAAGCGACTTTAAATTAAAACAACATATCAGTTGATCTACAGTGGTACTATTCTCATAGACAGATAGTACCTTATAATTGCCTATAACATGTTATAGGATTCCAGCAAAGCTGAAAACGAGATAAATAAAAAATAATTATGGTTACCATTGAGGCTTTGTATAGACAAATATTATTCCAACTGGCCAACGCGGCCATTGTTGCTGGAGCTGGAGATAAACGTAAACAAACGCGTGTCGCTTGTCTGCTAGGAGGTGTCGGCGGTACTGGCTGAAATCGGAGGTTGGAGGTAGGATGTAGGAGGAAAAATAGCCCAGTGTGATACCCCCTTAAGACAGCGTTGGTCCGTCTTCGGACAGGTTACACTCGCTTGACTCATGGATTTCTCATATTCCGGAGAATTCCGTCCTATTGCGACAACTGTCTGGTCCCCCTGACTGTGCGGCACTTGCTGGTCGAGTGTCCCAGCCTTGGGGACCTGCGCGAACAGTATCGGGGCCTCCGGATATCTCCGTTAGGTAACTGCTGATTTGTTCGAACGCTCACATTGCGCACTAAATTGTAGTCCTTTGTAACCACTTCAGTTTCTATTCCTTTTAAACCTCGGTGAGCTAGGACAGTGATTCCTCAGATACTCCAAGTAACCTGATTCTCGTAAGAGTTACATGTCACTGCATCTACTTGGTCTACTGGTAGACACAAAATTTAGGAGTCCATTGGGTGTTGCATAAATGAATTTCTTAAGTGACATACTTTTTATCATACTACCGATGATTAGATAATCTGGATCTCAAATCTCTACACTGTGATAATAAACTTAAAAGACTTTCTTATACTTTCTGAAGGAGGATAGTGTGTGATACATTGTGGGCAGCCAGATGTTACTGATATGTGTTGTAATAGCATCCTGATTGCATCATAAATAATACTTTACTTATGATAATAAAATTGTCTTCACAGCAGTAATATGGGAAGTCCCTCCTAGCAGACATCCAACACTGTTTCCTTTTTTGCTTCTCTTTTGTCACATATATGAACATTTTCTTTGGTGTTGCAATTGTAGTGTTTTTCACATTGCCACAAAACAAACATATGTTCTTTTTTCGACTAGGAAACGTTGAAAGGATATGTGCTGACAATTTGCTGCTGCCATAAAGAGTTGATCAGCTGGGTGAGGAGTGAGACAACATACCTACGTCACAACTTATCAGTGTTCCGCTGTCACGTGATATTTTGCACCCCCCAACCCCCGAAAATGCATATATTTCATTCATGGAGCATTTGTAAACAAACATAATAATAAGTACAGTGATATGTACCGTATATTGCATCCAAAGTTTCATAATACTCCGCGTTGTAGGTTTCAATAAGCATGTTCATTGTGTGAACATTTTAAAGATTAAATCATAAAATCAATATTAATAATAAGATGAACAATAATTCATATCCTTGCAGGTGTGTGTAAGGATTCCCCGGCATACTACTATAAGCCAGCATGGGTGCTACTGCCACACAGGTTGATTATTTCCGTCTAGAATTGCTATGTGTTCTGGAGGGCCCGGGAGCAAGGGTACTCACATTTGCATTGAAATGCGGCACAAATATCACCATCCCTATCCACTTGGATCACTATCTCAATAATCTTCCGCAAGGGTCGACAGCTTTCAACTATTCCCAGCTACCAGACAGAACAAGGAAAATAAAGATGCAATTTGACAAGTCACAAATTGACCAGATCAAACAAGACCCTTTGTGGGAAACTTTTGATATTACTCTATTGTATAAAAGTATTCGCCTTGCGTGTAGAAACGTTGCGGGGCTCAGCGGCACAGAGTGGCAGAATCCCTTGGAGATGGAAGGCTTACTTAATAAAATAAAGGAAGAGAGAAATAGGTGTGTGCATGAGAGGCCCCAGATGACGGAACCTCAGTTTTTAGCCAAAGTTGACGATTTGAGAAACCTGTATTTTGATGTGTTAGAGGCTGTGAAGGCTAGATACAGCGTTCCCGACCAAGAAATTATAGATGTGAAAGACAAAGTTGAGAGAGAAATCAAAGATATCAAGAAAGCTTTTACTCCAGAAATGATATTGCAGATGAGTTTTCATAAACAGCTTATTTTATTTAAAGAGGAGACAAAGAGACATTTGAAATATTCTTATGAAAAGGCCCAATATTTTGACCCACTATGTTTCTTGAGCGGCTCCACACAAACACGCCTTCACATCCAGAGTGTATTCTCTAAAGTTGTTCTTAAAGACAAAACAAAAGGTGCTACACCAGATACTGAAATCGATTGTTTGGATCTTTTGAGTCTTACACAATCAATAAGGCAGATTCCACAACCTCCACAACCCTCAACATCGTCACAGCCTCCACAACCCACAACATCGTCACAGCCTCCACAACCCACAACATCGTCACAGCCTCTACAACCCTCAACATCGTCACAGCCTCCACAACCCTCAACATCGTCACAGCCTCTACAACCCACAACATCGTCACAGCCTCCACAACCCACAACATCGTCACAGCCTCCACAACCGACAACATCGTCACAGCCTCCACAACCCTCAACATCGTCACAGCCTCCACAACCCTCAACATCGTCACAGCCTCCACAACCCACAATATCGTCACAGCCTCCACAACCCACAACATCGTCACAGCCTCTACAACCCTCAACATCGTCACAGCCTCCACAACCCACAACATCGTCACAGCCTCTACAACCCTCAACATCGTCACAGCCTCCACAACCCTCAACATCGTCACAGCCTCTACAACCCACAACATCGTCACAGCCTCCACAACCCACAACATCGTCACAGCCTCCACAACCGACAACATCGTCACAGCCTCCACAACCCACAACATCGTCACAGCCTCCACAACCGACAACATCGTCACAGCCTCCACAACCCTCAACATCGTCACAGCCTCCACAACCCACAACATCGTCACAGCCTCCACAACCCACAACATCGTCACAGCCTCCACAACCCTCAACATCGTCACAGCCTCCACAACCCACAACATCGTCACAGCCTCCACAACCCTCAACATCGTCACAGCCTCCACAATCCTCAACATCATCACAGCCTCCACAACCCACAACAACGTCACAGCCTCCACAACCCTCAACATCGTCACAGCCTTCACAAGCCTCAACATCGTCACAGCCTCCACAAGCCACAATATCGTCGCAGCCTCCACAACCCACATGGCCACAACTCATAATGGTCTCTGGGGTGGCAGGAAGTGGAAAGACCACCTTAATCACTTTCATCCTATCGGAGTGGCTTAAAGATCAGCAGAATCGTCGAATCAACCACATAGATCAGTATGACATTGTTCTGCGGATTTTGTGCCGGGAGACTGACGGTCCGTCTCTTCAGGAGTATTTAGAGTGGAATCTTCCAGCTCATCTTAACTGGTTGAAAAATAGCTTTGTGAAGTTCCTTACAGAATGCAAGGTCCTTTTTATGATTGATGGTCTTGACGAACGAAACGGTTCATCACGGCAACTTGTGAATGACATCCTAAGAATAGGTAAAAATATGTCAGAATTTACCATCATGTGTACATCACGACCAGAGTACGTGGAAGACTTCTTAGCCCAAACACGTGATAATTACCAGCAGTGGGAGACAGAAATGGCGAGAATTCCAGATAATGAAAGATCTGATTTTGTCCTGAAGCATTATGATCTTCTTCCTTCTCACAGATCCAAAGACCCTGTTAGACTGAGGAATCTGATGGACACTATAGGTTGGGAGGATAACTTTGGGTTGCCTCTAAACTTACTCTTTGTAGCTACATTGTTTAATGATGACCCTGAATGTATTAAGCAAGACACGAGCCAGTCCCGCCTGTACCACATCATTCACGAGTGGTGCCTGGATAAGCTACAGCACAGACTCGCTGCAAACCAACATGAGGGAATCCTTGTAAGAAAAATGCGCGAGAGAAAGATTAAGAAGGTACTAAAGGTAATGTACATGGTGGAACTTCAGGGTTTATTCGAGGAAAGGTTGTACCTCTCCGACGAAGATGTCGAGCAGCTGTTAGAATGTTGTGAGACACAGAAACTGCCGCCTGAGGAGTTGCTAGCGGCTTTTTTTTCATTACGAAAATCTGTTACAAGCCGAAGAGTTAGTGAGAAATACTACGCACCCCACAAGGGTCTACAAGAATTTTATGCGGCTATGCACATATTGCAGCATATGGAGGACAATCCTGTTCAAGGAGCCGTTAGGTGTGTGCTTCAGGATTTCATGAAGGTAACGTCTCTGAACCTAACGAACCTAACTAAGGTGGAGGATCTGAGAAACACGAGGATCCTGCTCCTTCATCTTGTGAATCTCCTCAGTTATCGAGAAAATTCATCAGATGTGACACCACTTCCTACGGTGATAGAAGAGGTGGTGGAG
>JAXIVD010002450.1:20000-59845 GCA_036785275.1 Cancer borealis
ATTCCCGTCCAACCTCTTAATTTGTAGACTGCTGACCATTCCATCACTTGTACTTACTTTAGAGTATTCAGACAAGTATCCCAATTACACTTTTGTTTTAGAAAAGCGTCTAGTACACTAAAAAAAAACTCCGCATAAAGACAATGGGATATCTACTTCCGCACACTTTCATAAGTGATAATTGAATGCAAGGTTGATCGTAAAATCTCGATTTTGTTCAACAGTAAAACTGGGATATCACAAATTTTTTTAGCGATCCCACATTTTAAGCGATTTTGTTATGATTTTATGGAATTTCATTACTTTTATAATTTATTTACAATTTTAATCAATCGTCTTATAGCACTGAATATGAGTTATAGCTAATGAATATGATAAAAGTAATAGACTCCAGTGGACAAGTCCACCTTGTGTTACGAAATGTAATTGTTTTGGATTTGATTTTAAAATAAATAATCTTACCTAATTTTTCCTTAAATGAGTAATTATCAATATTACACTAATTGTTTACTTCTGTTTTCTCAAAAGAGAAACAAGGACCCCTAAAGAACATTAAGTATAATGGACAGTTTTTTATATTTTTTATGAAATACACTTTTATAAACAAAAATAGCTGTGGGAAACATTATATCCCTAATACCAACTTTATTTAACAGTGGAGTGCAAAGTATGTTTCTCTCTCTCTCACTCTCACACTCTCACACACTCACACACACACACGCACACTCTCTCTCTCTCTCTCTCTCTCTCTCTCTCTCTCTCTCTCTCTCTCTCTCTCTCTCTCTCTCTCTCTCTCTCTCTCTCTCTCTCTCTCTCTCTCTCTCTCTCTCTCTCTCTCTCTCTCTCTCTCTCTCTCTCTCTCTCTCTTCTCTCTCTTCTCTCTCTTCTCTCTCTCTCTCTCTCTCTCTCTCTCTCTCTCTCTCTCTCTCTCAACCCTGAACTTTCCCCGACACTTGCCTTCGTCAGTACACCTCAACGGAGGCATCACCGTGAAAGCTGAAAAAAAAACATGGAAAAAATTTACTAAAAAAAAACAAAAACATTCTTCAAGACTCATGAGTGTGTGTCTTTGTGTGTATGGTAGTAGTAGTAGTAGTATTTCCATGGAAAATCAAATTTTAAATTCTATGTAAAATTAATGGGGGGGTTTTCGGAAAAAAGATGCAATATTGTTTAGATTATTTTTGAATTGATCGAAGAATTAATAATTTCAGAAATGTTATGCTATAATAGATATTCAAAAAATGACGGAAACTATAACATCGAAATTGAAAGAAAAATGGATTATCAACATCAAGAGGGAGACGGTGATAAAACCATTTTTGTACACTATAGTACATGTTTGTCACTACATAGAACACGCCTTTGTACTCGTCGATGCACCGGGGGTTTGTATGTGGCTTTTTTCAAGGTCGCCTCACCTTTCACGTTCGTTCTTACGCTCAAACACGCAGAACGACCTACGCAAAGTTCATATAGAGACCAATTTTTTTCCCCTTACTTCTCGACCTCCTGTTTTTATTGTTGTTGTCAGAGGTGGTGATGACAACATTTTCTTGTATATAAAAGACGCACCTTCATCACCACACGTCAGTCTAAGCGGATCCAGCATCACCACTGCTGCTACTACTACTACTACTACTACTACTACTACTACTACCTGCACGTCAAAATGAAGTTCTCGGTAAGTATTCTTGTTTTACTAATTGTTTCTCACTTGCCAATGTTTTGTTAATTACTTAATGGATTGATCATTTAATATCTTGTATCATTGTTTGGGTGAAGTGTTGAGTATGGTAGATATAAACTCCCTACTCCTTCCTCTTCTTTATTTCCCCTCTGACTCCCCACTATCCCCACTTTCAAAGCACTCTCCCTTCTCTCTCACTCCCTATACGATCCTTTACTGTCTCTTAATCCCTTCCTTATCTCCCTTTCTTTTCCTTACTCTCTTCTTTACTTTCCCTCAATGTCCCCTCCATTATCATTTCCTCCCTATCATACTATGCTTCCATCTCTCTTCTCTTTTCACTCTCCCTTTACTTTCCTTTACTCATCACCTACATTTTTCTCCTTTACAACTTGCTACACACGTACTCTTGTCCTCTTTATCTATCTCTATCTCACCTTCCTTGCACCTCGCTCATACGCTCCTGTTTTATGCAACTTTTTCTCACTATAACTCTTATCACTGTGTCTCCCTCATACTTGTCTCACCCATCTCTCTATTTCTATGCCACTCTCTCACAGATCGTCGTCGTGGTGAGCCTCGTCCTAGTTGGTCTGGCAGCGTGTTATCCTGTGTTTGATTTTGAAGGCGAGGATCAAACACATGAGCAGAACGGAGAGGGTGGCAAGGCTGTGGAGGGATACTACAGGTGTGTGTGTGTGTGTGTGTGTGTGTGTGTGTGTGTCTGTATCTATGTATGTGTCTGTGTCTGTGTCTGTGTCTGTGTCTGTGTCTGTGTGTGTGTGTGTGTGTGTGTGTGTGTGTGTGTGTGTGTGTGTGTGTGTGTGTGTGTGTGTGTGTGTGTGTGTGTGTGTGTGTGTGTGTATGTGCGTGTGCGTGCGTGTGCGTGTGTGTGCGTGTGTGTGTGTGTGTGTGTGTGTGTGTGTGTGTGTGTGTGTGCGTGTGTGTGCGTGTGTGTGCGTGTGCGTGCGTGCGTGCGTGCGTGCGTGCGTGCGTGCGTGCGTGTGCGTGTGCGTGTGTGCGTGTGTGTGTGTGTGTGTGTGTGTGTAATAATCGATTAATGATGAAGGTCAACTATGAACACAAAACAAAATTGGAAGTCAAATTGAATCTAAATAGACGAGGAGAAGGAGATATTACAATTATTAGTTAAAATAGATGTGTCGTTTAAATAACTGTGTCTATACCTCCCTAATACCTCTCTCCTTACTCAGCTGGACATCCCCCGAGGGCGAGGAGTTCCATGTGAGGTATGTGGCAGATGAACTCGGCTACCGCGTCATGGAGTCCAACGCTGTGCCAGAGGATTCGGAAGGTCTGAAAGCGAACGGCAACCAGGGAGCCTTTGAGGATGAGGGGGAGGAGGGGGAGAGTGGCTAGAAGTAAGAAGACAGGTGGAACTAGAACATATAAAGAAGTAGGAAGATCTGGGAAGAAGAAAAAAGTAACAGAAGAGAAGGATGAAGAAGAGGATATGGAGGAGGAAGAAGAAACTGCCCTCCCCCCTCCCCCACACACCCCACCCGTCAACACCCAATCCTTGCTGACTGCTGCTGTAACTTAAATACATACTTATATATTCTCATTTTTTAACTTTTTAATGTAATGAACATGAATACAACATTTTATTTAAGTATTATTAACATTAAATGAACCACTGAATGAAAGTTGTTTGACCATTATCTGTTATTACTGATTATCGAAGTAGTTTCTCTTTGAAGGTGATGACATGATTACCTTATCCGCTAGTTGGTTCACAGTGATGCAGTTACTCTAAGACGTATTACGTACACCAAACCTGTTTTAAGAAGAATTACACAGGAATAGCTACAAACCACAACCGAGAAATAGCTCTCTATTTGGCTGTTTGATTTCATTAAACTACACTACCTTTTATTAGTTGATGTTGCACAGAATACATACCAGCCAAGCTCTCCTTGAAAACTACCAATTGTACATGTTATTTTGTCATTGACGTATGGAAGATGTTGACTTTATGGCAAAAAACTAGTAACTATCCAATCGATTGTAGTTTGTTTTTACGTTCGCCTTAATGATCTGGCACACACGCACGCACGCACGCACGCACGCACGCGCGCGCGCGCACACACACACACACACACACGCACACGCACACGCACACGCACACGCACACGCACACGCACACGCACACACACACACACACAGAGCCCGTGGTCATTAATATAATCTAGATCCCATACGTATGTCCTGCTACAATGTCAACCTGTTGTCTGGCGCTTCAATGCAGTACATTTATCAAGTCAAATCAACACACACACACACACACACACACACACACACACACACACACACACACACACACACACACACACACACACACACACATCGGAATCGTCGTACATCTGGAATACTAAACCAATCCGATGCTGGTTCGTCGATGAACTTTAAACTGTTTCTTCCAATCTCATAATATATAGACATGATTCTAATTTGGTAATATAGTTCATCCTGCTTTGGGAGTTGCAAGTGTATTTGTAACACGTACGGCGTAGTTTGTCTTCGTGAAGATCATGTGTTAATGAAGTTGTGACTTAAGCCTATACGTAAGTAGTGGTTTGGCTGAACGAGTAATCAAGGCGAACGAATCCATGAATGCTCGGAAGCATGTCTCATCCCAGGCTACGTGCAGCCCTGTGCCTGGTGCGTTGAAACAGTCTGTCTCCGCGCCTCAGCCAGGTAAGTTGTTGAAGGTGTTTTCCTATAATTGCCAAAGTCTTATGTTGACTAATGATATATGTGAGTACATAGTTAAGGTGCTTTTTCAGGTTTCAAATGAGCATATAGATCTGTCAAGTAACACATCTACATACTTTTGGTTAATTTTTTTTAAGGACTGGCCGGCCGCGAGAGGGTGAGGCAGGCAACGCCACTTCATCCGTTGATATCTACGGATGGTTAGCCTCCTGCAGAGTAGCGTCACCTCGCTACAGGATGCCTAAGGCGACGCAGGTAAGCTGATCTGTTCTTTCAGACTAGCAGGTTAGTGAGGCTATTGAAGGTGGTCGGATTAGTTTATTTTGACGGGTTTGGTTTGTCTATGTGGTTGATTTACATTCAAGGTAGGCCATGTTCCGTGACTTAATGGATGTTCATCGATGTTCGCACTATATGCAGTTCGAATGTGCATGGATCTTGCAAATCTGGTGTTGATGCACCTTGGAAACACGCACGCTGAATAACGGTAGATTTTAGTGTCCAGATGTGTTCCTTATGGTGTGGATTCTGTGTGAACCATTTGTCATGGTAAGTTGCTGTTCTACTTTACTCCTCGAAACCTTAGAACTTTTGTGTGTACCAGCTGGTGTTACATTGGTGTAGATGTGTGTGAAAGGTTTCTCTTGCACTGAATATTAGTTATATATAAAACTTTTTGTAGATTGGTCCTCAAATTCTAGTTTTAGTTCGACTAAAATTATCAAGCACTCAGAATGTTAGCTGTGGAAGGAGTCCTCGTGGATGGAGGTAGTGTTGCCACGTATGTATGTGTGGGGAGTCACGCAGGCTGGAAGGAAAGTCGCATAACGTGAGGTTGGATATTAATTTTCTCAAGGTTCATCAAATTATCTGAATTGTTTTTATATAAATGAGGAAAGTCTCATTAGTAACTAAAGGTAGTTACTTTAACGTGTAACTATTACTAATCACAAGTAAACTGGACTGGCTGTGTTGATTGCGTGTTTTCCCGCGTCGTTAATACTACCATCAATTTATATGGAAAATTAAGTGGTGTTCAACCAACCTTGGATTACCACTGAAAGGTTCTTACCGTCAGATGCCAGGATAGTACAGGAAGTAACCGATTTAAACTGGGAAAATGTAAATTTAGAAAAGATAGGCAGAAACTGGTTTACAAATAGGGTTGTCAGCAGGTAGTTAATGCACAGACGATAGTTTTAAAAGACTATATAGCTTTGTATATGGGGATAAGAGGTGGATGTAGGTAATAAGGGAGTATTGGAGTAACAAGAATGACCACGTGTAGTCCTCGGGCTTTTTGTAGCTTCCTTGTGTTAAGTTCTTATGAGTATACAGATATTCAGTGCATTGAAATTTACTTACCCGATATTACCAAGCTATCAGGTGAGATTTAAAGAGAGTCTACTACAATTGTGTTAAAGAAACTTCGCTGCATATCATGAGCATATAAAAATTCCAAAAAGACTACGCCTATATTAATAATTAAGGCAAATAAAATACTGTATCAACATTGTTTCCGTTTTGTTTGCTCTGCGAGTTTTCCCCGAATTTAAATTTCATTAGTTTCAAACTGGCACATTTCTTTCGAGATCTATTGGAATTAAATTTGTACCGTTCAAGAATTAAAGAGGGTCTACAAAGTTTAAGTGTAACTAGTGCGAACTGGCGCGGTGGTTGGTGGGTGGGTCAGCTCTGCTCCTGAAATGAGGTCACAGCCATGTTAACATTTCAAGAGCTGCAGATTGCGGTAGTTTTCCTTGTTTGGCTATTTTGACTACCTACTTTTTTCTTTGTATTAAATTCGAGCAAAACTAGGTTACAGATGGTTATTTTCCTTCAGTTCTTAATATTGAGATGTCTTGTTGTAATATGAACACGAATGTTTTTCTAAATATAGTATGGTAGCCTGGTGATATCTGGTGAAAGTTAATTTATTTATATGCACTGGAAACTGAAATCTGCGTACTCTTCTAAAGTCAACTAGAGACCCACACCAGTATCGGCCACGCCGGTTCCTTCTCTTGCAACTTTCCTAGATCAGCTTGTGTTATTGTTCGAACGTAGGAAGATAGGTTGCCTGAGTCTGAACTTACACTGATTTACTAATTTTCACTTCGTAGGTTTCTAGTGGTGCTGGAATGTGACCTCAGTAGCCAACCGGGGATAATAGAGGTGTGACTTCTCAGAATGGTGACGGACGGTACCGGCACTCCCGCCTGCGCCTTTCCTTCAACTTACCTGTATCAGCTACGGCTTGTTTGTTGTTCGAACGTTGTGGTATTAGACTCTTTGATTGGCAGTGTTGCTGGTTGATGAGCGTCAGTGTTGTAAGAGTCCGAGGGACTCCCAATTATAATTTATTGTTTGAATTTTTTTTTAATTTAATTTTTTTTTTTTTGAAGACAATGTGTTGTTTTCCGGCGCCTCTTCGAGGTATCAAATAAAATGCATGCCTAGAGCAAAGAATCTTTTACATGGGGAACCTCTATAGGCCGGTGAGAACATTGCCTCAAAGAAAATAATAAAATAACAAAATAATAAAAATATACAGGACCGACAAAATTACTTAGTGTATTACTCTGCAATGTTTTTTGGGTAACCTACTTGTAATTATATCGAGGGTTAACGATAAAGAAGTGCATCAGCAATATGCTCTGCAATCAGCTCAAACTGGTCAGAAGGACAAACATTATTAGGCAAACTGATACCCACTGGGCAGATTTCATGGGGGTATGAGAATGGTACCAGTACTTAGTGTTCAGTTGGGTATCAGGGGACATTGCAAAAAGTTACTAAGGTTTTTGAGGGTAATCATAGCTTGAGCTTGGAATTCTGAGTAAAAAATGACTAGGCGAGATCAGTCAGGTCGTGTGAGGAAAGTTACCTTCCCACCTATCTTCGGATGCATTTAAAAAAAAAAAAAAGTATGGAGTATGGAGCTAGAGCAGGGATGTGGAAGTATCTGTTTCATGACTTGCATCGGCGGAATAAAGGCAGGGATTGTGAATGGGCGTAGGTGAAGATGAGGGTTAAAAGAGGAAGGAACAGTAGAGTTATGGAAGAGGGATTGTTCAGAGAGGGTTGGGCAGTGGTTTTAGGTTTTTGGGAAGTATATGGTTCTAAGTTGGTTACGATAGAAGAAATGGATGTAGTAGGAGAGTTTGATGTTGGGGACCCACCAAGGATCATTTGTATAAGATCCTTTAAACATTATATTTGGAATCATGATTAAACACTACGTTATGGACGCTGTAACCTTAACTGTTCCGAAGCATACATGTCTGTTGTCATGCCAAGTGTGGCCACCGCGGGAAGGCGGCGCTTCAGTGCCTCAAACTAAGATTGCTTTGTTTATGTGAGGCGTGAAGAGATGCTCCGGACGCTAAGAATAGTTTGGCTAAGAATAGTTTGGGCATGATATGCCTTCCTCAGTTCTTGACAAATGCATTGCACGAACAGGTAAGTAAACACCATTACAGGTCTTACTACATAAAATCCCTTAACCATGTGAGGTAACTGTTGACCCTTGATGGTATCAGACACGGTGTGGGTGACTCGAACATAAGAGAAGTGTACGTACTTTGGGTGAACCATCATACTCTTATTTATTAAAGGCGTGGTCACACTAGCTATTGATATCGATTGATCTGGGGTTATGGCTGGATTGGCCAGCCATTTGAGTTGCATTGGCTACTGATTCTTGCTGCACCGAGCTAGCAGTAAGGACGGTCTTCAGTGGCATGTTTTGCTAGCGCTAGCGGTAGACGAATGTAGGGTGCTGAGAAATAAGCGACAGCGGACACCGCTTTTTGGGATTATCAGACAAGACTCCAGGTCAAGGTAGTTGACAGGTGGGTGATAGGATTAATTTTTTGATTAATTTTGTGGGTTGGTTGGACTATAGGAGATACCAGACAATCCGTAATATGCCTGTATAACTATTGTGTATGTACTGGAGTAAAAGGTTTCTTATCAATTTGTGATGTTTTAGACAGCCATTGTTGAATGTGGATTTATACATTTTTTTTTGATAAACTCTTGCTTTAAAGTTTGGAAACTAGGTTCACTTTACCTTCCATCTTATTCTTCTCTGTCTCCTCCCTTCCTTGCTTGCTTCCTTCCATCTTTATGATGCAAGGAGAGATACTTTTTATGGCCTCTTGCAAAGTACAAACCATTACAGCATTATGAATAAAAATACATAGTCAACACCTCACCTGTTCTTGCCAATATCTCTGCGCAAAGATGTTCAGGTCATAGTACACCCACACCTTGTCCTTATGACCCCTAGTTGTATTTATGGAAGTTGCATTAACTTTTTCAAATATGTTTAATAGCCATTTATCTGTTGACTTTAGTTGGATGTAAGAAAAGTAAGTTTTGTGGATGTAGGAAATGTAACTTTGTACATATGTCACACACCATACACACATTCTCCGTTGTCCTTACAGATGAAATGGATATTATCATAGCAGCCCAAACCCAAACTCGGTACCATTTTCAAAACCTTTAGTCATATCTTAGAAGCACAGATACCTTTGATAACTTTGATGAATATGAAGTATATAATAAAGATTTTTTTCATACAACTTGCCTTTTCCAAAACAATTGGGGTGGCACATAAAATAAAGTAGAATGTTCTGAAGTATTTAAAATTAATTATTAATTACAGACCTTACAAAAAAAAACTACATACCTAAACTTTATATAATATAGAATAACAATAGAATTTCAAAATTTTACATTTTTAACAAATTCTCTAATACTTTTTACCCTTACATCCCCCCCCTTATTTTCATTTTTTCCTGGATATTGTGGAAAAAAACTTTGCTTGCTAGTTACTAAGGAGAGAAAAAGAGAGAGAGAGGGAGAGGGAGATATATTGCTTGCTTGCTTGTTTGATATGTGAAATGGTTGTCATATTATGGTTGCTTATATAAGAACAGTGGTGTGCAATGTAGGGATGAATGATTTTTTTTATGAGTGTGGTTTTATTATGTTTTAAGCTACAGTCAGTTCTTGATTTATGCAAGGGATATATTCTTAGTAGTTGCGTATGATTTGGTTCTCGCATAATTCAAAAATAATATAAATGGAAAACAACAATAAAACTGGATATGGAATGCATATCATAAGTAATTTTGTTAAACGTGAGAGGCGTGTTATCCTGAATATGCATATTTCAAACATATACGAATAAAAAATATTGTAATTTTTTGGCTTGCAAGAGGTGGATGGAATTGATTATTCACACTTCACATTTTCAGGAATCTGTCACCTAAGCTTTGTGAGTGTTTGGGAACGACTGTACACTGGATCCTAGCTGTATGAGTCTTCAAACAATACAAAAGCACAGGTGTGTGGTGAATCTACTTCTAACAAGTTTTCCTTTTATGCATCCAAACCTCAGTCATGCGAGTATTGGCTAGCTAGTCGTGTAGGATGAGACACAACACTCATGACAAAATAATCCACATGCACACATACAGTCACAAATAAGTCTCGCATTCATATCAACAGTGAGTGGATGTGAGACCTGCTTTTCACCTTTTAGAAAGTGTATTATAGGTGGTTTGTGTTATTTCTAACTTGGTGGTGATGGTGGGAAGGCAAGTTAAGGGAAGAGGTGTCTCTAAACTTTAATTTTTTTCCATCTCCTCTTCCCAACCACCCATCAGCATTAACTTTTCCCCTACAAGAACCCATTTTCCACTTAGATGAATGACATGGAACGCATCCCTTGCATATAACAAGGATTTAGTGTATATTCTCCTTGCGGTCACATTTACCCTTACACCGATTTTGTAATTAAATTAAATATTTTCTAACCTGCATTTTCTAAAGTAAAGTAAACTAAAGGTGCAAAAAAGATAATGAGAAAGCTTAATTTAGAAAGGAATCTGGAAACTTTTTTATTTGATACTATGAGATATACTGAGACAGACTGATCATTACATATCTTACATGAGTGTGACACAGCTATGATTAAGCTGGGAAACACCAGGGCAGTTGGTTGTTGCTGTATATACACTCGCACATACACTCAGTCAGCAGTACATCATAAAAGCTTTGTATTACATTCCAAAAAATAATGATAATGATCACCAAGCATGTGCTAAAATTATCTGGAAAACATTATGAAAACCGTGGCTGTTAAAGTAAGAAATTGCATTGTCTTGTCACTGTAAACGCACAACCTCCAAGTGTTCCTTGGCAGGGCGCAACGGCAGTAAGCACACAAGGGCGCCTCTACGTCGGGACTTGAGTGACCCAAGCACTCAATGCATATGTACAGCGAGTCCACTTTTTGCTTCCTTCATTTTATGGTTATTTATGTCACTTTTCCCCAACATCACCATATAAAAAGCCTACCAAGACCATATCTTGACTGAAAACTGTATTGTGGATGCACTCAAGAAGGATTTCAATTGTGTGATTTATGGAGTAAATTACATAAATGACCTGAAAATGATTCATGTCCAGTGGAAACTTCCAGTAATGTATTTTACAAAGGAATCTTAGAGAGGGGCAACTACCATTGTCATTTGTCTCACAATGTGGTTTATGATTAAAGGGATGCTTCTGCATAAGCGTTTTGAGCTTTTTTAGTTTGTGATAATTTTGATCAGTTTGGGAATCCTATGTACGTATCCCAACGTAACACTCAACGAGAACAAAGAGACAGACATGTAGAACAATGCGCAACGAATACATTTCTTTGCTTCACATTTCAGAGTGTACTGCCAGCCACTTTCAAAGGCTATACATCATTACACTTATGATACCCATTATTGTCCGTATCATTGTTCTGGTTGACACCACACAGCAGCCAGTCCACATTTGTGCCACTTACACCGATAAACCCGCTTTATATTTGTGAAGACCTGGGCCAGGAATCAAATAAGTTATCCTTGCTCACGTGATTCCATGTCAGGGGGAAGACCATAATAATTATACCAGCAGCTTCTGACACAAGCTGGCCACCTGACTCAGCCAGGGTTAAGACTGTAGTGTGGAAACTCCAGGAACTGAAGCTAATGTGGAATCAAAATCCTAAGAGTGGTAGTTCTCTTCGATGGTAAGTGTGACCAATCACTGATGAGATACCACTTACTTGAATAGCTATCAAATGAGTTGAATGGAGAATTGTTTGAACAGTTAAATAAATGGGGCCAATCACAAATGATGCTAAAAGGTAAAACCCATAACAAAATTGTAACTAGATCTAAACAAGTAGTGAGGCATAAAGCCTTTTTTTGTTTTTTTATTTTTTTGTAAATGGGATAAAAGGTGAGTCTAGAAGCAAAGAGGAACTACCATGCCTCACTACTGCAAAAAGCACAGATGGAACAGATGTGCAGAAAGGGTAACAGGTCTCAGAACATCAGTATATGAGCAAGAAATAGGATTGGAACAAATAATCTCAACATCACAACAACTAGACTGTCTCTTATCCTATCTGATATTGAGCACACGTCTTACAGTAGTGTTGATGGTGACCTGTTGAGCACCATAATAATACATGCCTCCAGGTAGCATTTTTATGCATATGCAATGTCTTTCTCACAATGAGTGGCTTAGGAAGTATTTGTGATGAAGTTTCACAAGCAATCAATTTTTTATCACTGAAACATAATGTGAGCTAACATTTTCTATCAAGTAATAAAATTTCTGCAGCCTCCTGCATTCTACAGAGGCTGCATGTTTTCTTATAAATCATTTGCTAGATCTGCACTTTCATTAAAAAAATCTATTAAAAATGTGTTCATTAGAAAACCCAGTGTACTAACTTTTTTCCATGTTTGTTTTATTAGTGTTACGGGTGTTTGCTAATAAGCTTGATGTTAGCACAATAAAATTACTGATTGCCCTTGCATGACCACAGACAGTAGCTGCACCACTCATGTTAGCACCTGTGAGAAGCTCCTGCAGCGGGACGCAGCACAGCAGCTCCAGTGTTGCACGAGTCACTTCTCATAAAAATAGAGGTACAAGAACTCTCACTTATTTCCAACGATATTTTGTCAGCAAAAACAATAGATATCAAAGTCATAACAACTTAGTTTCTACAAGTTTTCAAACTTTTTTTTTCTGTATCATATATATATGTATATGTGTGTGTATGTATGTATATATATATATATATATATATATATATATATATATATATATATATATATATATATATATATATATATATATATATATATATATTAGTCACATTACTGAAAATAACAACACAGGATCACCATAACAAGTACTTCACCATTCAAGTAAATTGAGGTGAGCATTATCTCTTTCTCTGTTGTCTTCTGCATGTAATATTATGTGAGCCAATCTATCTTGGATTCTTAAAATGGCCATCAAGATATCTTGGGAGTATGTCCTGATTCAATACATCAGGAGCCCATGGTGTGATGAGGCTGTTGGAGTGGGTGTTCGCGATTCCTCAGCACCACCGCCTGGGGGAATCAGCCCACAGGGAGGATGGTGCTGGGCGTAGTCTCAGACAACTGTCTCTGTGCGAAGCGAGGTGCGGCTCAGGTGATGGGCCTGGCGGGCACCCAGGACGGGAGACAGATTACGATCACCCTGAAAACCATAAGTTTATATCAAGCATTTTTTCAAGCATAAAGGGACATACGTTTGACTCTTGGTCAATGAATGTGGCAGGTGATGTAATGCAGATGTTATTTGATAAGTGCTAAATAAAATATTATTCATGATATGCAGGAGAAAACAGGCAACATTATATAATTCAAAACCTTAGATTTAAGATGATGCAGCTGTTAAAATGTTTTGAAATATTCAACTTGTGATAAATTACACTTATAATTTTACCATATATTGTTTTTCAAGATGCCTTATCCCAGTGAAGAATTATTACTGCAATGAGTTTTAGGGCTATTATAAATTTTATATTGCTTTGTGTTTTGTAATAATGTTTCCTGTAAATTCAGCTAGTGGTCTAGAATATTGTGAGGCATATGTTGGAGTATGATGACATAGGTATTTAGGATAGCTGTATATTTATTGATTTTGTTTTTAATTGAATTTATAGTAAATGATTATCAAATAACAAGAGCTAAATTTAAATTAGTTTCATTGTATAACCAAATCTCTTGCTAACACTTATTAGCAACACATTAAATAGGTATGAAGTTAGTACTAGGAGGGAACATAAAAAGGGAGAAGACAAGCAAAATAATAATGTACAAATATGCAACTGAAGCATTCATGGATACAAAGCCTCCATCTGGAAAAGAAAGGATATGCACATTATTGTGCAACTTCCAAAATAATATAGAGCTACCTGGACAGTGGTATGAAAGCTGGGTAGATGGCTGATATGAGAGGTCAAGCGTAGATACCCAAAGGCTTGTTGTGACGGATCAAGCAGAGCTTCAAAATAATAAAAGGCAAAAAATAAAATAAAATATGCAACAAAAACCAAAATCTAAATAGCTCTACCTATACATTGAATGTAATGAAGAACACACAAGGATATTTGTGTAAGTCAGAATCGACACATCATAACATTGTGTAACTGTAATTTAATGAGGTGCATGAAGTAGATATGCTGCGCGCGTGCACGCACGCACGCACGCACGCACGCACGCACGCACGCACGCACGCACGCACGCACGCACGCACGCACACACACACACACACACACACACACACACACACACACACACACACACACACACACACACACACACACACACACACACACACACACACACACACACACACACTAATATAGATACAGAGACAGAACCACTCGAGTGTAGCTCAGGCCCTGTATACTACAACTAAGTAAATACACCTGCCCCTAGAGAATAGGATGAGAGGAATTATTTTCCATATCTTTAAATGAACAGTTTTACAAAATGCATGCATCTCGCTTTTTCGTATCTCGCCACCTCTGCCCAATCCTACCAAATCACGATTATCGCCACCAAGACTCTGAAATACAACAGCACAAACCAACTCAAGCCGATTGATATCGAGCCATACCGAGGCGATATCTATGCCACCTGGATTTCTACCAGTGCACTAGTGTACCCGCCACTTAGAAGCGTTTTTCTAAGGGTCGGTCTCCTATACAGCCATAACCTCACTATTGTTATGTCGGACAAGGATTATAGTGGTGCTGGGGGATTGGTGGGAGTAGGGAAACCTCCACACCGCAGGCAGGCCCATCAAAGAAGAAAGGAGAGGTGGTAAGGAGACGGGAGTATTGCAAAGGCCAGTAATAAGATATCGTACAAGTCATATATATTCTGAAATGCCAACTTTGACTAGTTCTATCCACTCTGCGATTCCTTGCTTCTCATGTTCTAAAATATCTTTGTGTATACAGAAGCTAAGAAGCTTTGGCTGAACTTAGCTGAAGGCACCTTAAATTGCCGTCACCATAATTTATTTGTCAAGCAATGCCATGAGTGTTGCATTGATTCTCTATACGCTATAAAAACTTGGTAGAAGGATGACAAAATGCTTAAGAATGTGATCAGCTTCAGGGTCTTGGCATCAATCAAAATTATTTCCATTGGTTCTTGTGTTTGGCTATTGCGTTTTTTGACAATTGCACAGCATTAGAGGCACGACACATTTAGGTGCGATAACCAAAGGTTTGGTGCACAGTAAATTATATTTTCCTTGTCCTCGATTTAACAGACTTTGGATTTAATGGACTCCATCCGCTACGGAACAGGACCATTAAAAAAGTCCACTGCTTGAAAAATGTGCCGGCTAGGTGGCAGAATGAATGATGTAGGTGGTAAGAGAATGTGGGATGGGGCTGGGGATTGGGAGCCACGTGGGAGGATGCACTCTTTGTCAATATTAATGCCATTTCATACAAAAACACCCTCCTCTGCAGTGGAAATTTTTTGTTATAATTTGCCTATAAAGGCCACAAGCGATGGACTTTGCTCCCTCACGATCATCATTCTGTCTGATAATATTAAGCTTCATTTCAAGACACAAGCTTTTTGTCACACTCTTTGGCGTCTCCTCGGATAAAGTAGATTCTGGTGAACGTTTAGAAGCCATCACTCTATCAGTAGTAATACAATCACAAAAATTCAAAACATTTCATGATCAATAATGCTGCCGTTGGTGAACATCTTGGCTTTTGTGATCATATACTTGTATGGTTTGATATCAATGCAATGATTAATAAACTAAAAAAACTGACTTTGCTGCCAAATTACAGAAGCAGCAGCTTTGAAAATTTCAGACGAGTCGTATCACATTTACAATTACCAGATACAACATGGTTTGAGATACAGTGGTCTTATTCAAAAATCATTACTAACACAGTAATGTAATTTCATCCGATACTGCAAATGAAGACTTAACAATACAAGAAGTCATACCTGTTTGATAATGAAATTAAACAATCACTTCAGGTGAGAAACATAAGCGTACGGAAGTGTAGCATTAATCCGAGAACATCAGATTATATAAGCAATCTAGATGATGAGTGGAAAAAATAATTCAGCAAGCAAAACGACAATACAAAGAAATTATTGCAGCTGAAAAAAACCATGCCGAAATGTTTTATAGGTACATTTACAACTAGAAGCATATTATAAGTGGTATTAGACCATTCAAGGACAGCGATGACAGACAACCTTGTGATAGACAATCAAAGCATGGCGACACTGTTGAATAAATACTTCAGTTTAATCTCCAATACTACATCAGTTAATGACAGCATCAAGACTAATAGCATTAATACCAATGATGCAACTAGCAGTGCCTCAATAGTAGGCAGACAGGATGCCACGACAAAACTGTATGATAACACCAATGTTAATGTTGATAATAATAATGAAATTTGTTATGTGCTTCACCAACAAAGCTGTGTCTGTGATAAGGCAATAAGCTCCCATCATACACTGCCAAATCTTGAAATATATACAGAAGACGTATGAACACAATTATCAATATGAAGATAAATAAAAGTCCTGGGGTAGACGATGTTTCTCCAAATATTTTTAAAAGAAACAAAAAATGAATAGTTAACACCCTTGCATCGCTATTCAATAAATCCCTACAGCAAGTCGATTGGAAGTCAGCGAATGTCAACCCAATCTTTAAGAAAGGCGACAAAAATATGCCCTGGAATCACAGGTCCATTAACTTGACATCCATAGTTGGCAAAATGTTTGAAACCACATTTAGACAATATTGTTAGTTATCTTAAAAGATATTCTCTGATCAGGTACTCACAGCACAGCTTTTCATATAAAAGATCATGTTTATTTAATTTGTGAATATTTTATAATGACTCAGATTTGTTATCGGAGGTGTACTATTTATCAATCTACCTATATATCTATATACCAGGTTGTTATCTGACTAAGGGGAGGTACCTAAGACAAGGCACACCAGGGTTCATGGAAACATTAATCTTCCCTCCCTCTCTGCGCCTTGTTTTTTTGTAGGAAAGTATACAGAGGAGGGGCTTCCTAGACGCCTCGATCTGTCCCTTTTGTCGACTTTTACGAATTGCACGGATTACGTTGGTAGAATTCTTGTAGCCGCCACTAGTCATAATATACATAAATGACTTTATAAAATTTGCAGACAAAATGAAAATTGATAATTTTCTAATCTCAGACAGCTACAAGCAAAGACTCCAAGAAGACTTGTGCAAAATATCAGTATGGTCTGATAGGTGGGAAATGCCTTTTAATGTCAACAAATGTCATATTCTTCAAGTGGGAATAAGAAACCAAAAATATGAAAATGAAATGAGTGAAATGAAACTTAAAAGCATATAATGTCTCAAAGATCGTAGTGTTACGATTGCATTCAACCTAAAGTTCTCCCAACTCTGTAAATCCACCACTTGTAAAACTAATAGAATTTTTTTGTTCAAGAATAAAAATGTAATATTATCTCTATACATCAGTTTAGTCAGACTCCACATGGAGTTTGCAGTGCAATTTTGGTTGCCTTGCCTTGGAAAGGAGAGCAAAGTTAGAAGATATCCAACTTAACGCTATGAAAATTATCCCGTCTTTGCAAAATTAATCTTATGAAGATCTGCTAGCATGACTAAACATGGTCTCTTGAAAAATGTCGCCTTAGTGTTTTGAAATACTTAAAGGGCTTATGAATGCTGACGCAAATAAACAGTTTTCAATTGATGGCTCTTCTCTAACGAGGAGTAATAAAGTAAAACTAATATGTAAACAAATACAACTTGACTGCACTAGAATTCTCCTTCACTAATGACATTGTTAGAGAGTGGAATAAGCTGGCACTTTCTGTTCTGTAGTCTAGCACAATAAATTTCTTTAAACTCAAACTTGACTACCATCGCTTCCAACAAGGTTAAGGACGAGCCACCTAATTTGGACTCTAGGATTTATGTACTCTGATTTTCTATGTAATATATTCTCTCTCTCTCTCTCTCTCTCTCTCTCTCTCTCTCTCTCTCTCTCTCTCTCTCTCTCTCTCTCTCTCTCTCTCTCTCTCTCTCTCTCTCTCTCTCTCTCTCTCTCTTTCTCTTTCTCTTTCTCTCTCTCTCTCTCTCTCTCTCTCTCTCTCTCTCTCTCTCTCTCTCTCTCTCTCTCTCTCTCTCTCTCTCTCTCTCTCTCTCTCTCTCTCTCTCTCTCTCTCTCTCTCTCTCTCTCTCTCTCTCTTTTATATCCCAAGTTTTCCTTCTGAATTGATGCTTTTAGAAGTAAGAGTCGAATGTCACTTCCTTTGGCTCTATATATTGTAAGAAATTTCTAAAAAAAAATAAAAATATAATGGAAAAGAAGCCAGTAAATAGCAGCATGCAAACTACTCTAAGAAACAAATTTCCAAGCAGCTACACTATACTATATGGGAGTGAAAGATGGAGTGGATTGTTAGTGAGATTGTGGCTACTAAATGATCCGTTTCTTGAGACGGTTTATAGGACTTGAAAAAATAATTTGCTAGTGTTTGTGAATACTCGTGCAAAATTTAATTTAAATCTTTGTTTGTGATAATGTCATCATATATCAAATCTACAGGTGAACACAAATGTTGTGAAAAGAACATGTTTGCAGGTATGACATATCACCACAATGATTTATTTCCAACATCTATTTATCAAGAGCAATGATAATGTATACATGTAACTACGGCAGCTTGACAGTTTACCTTTGATACTTAAAATTATAGACGAATTCTTCCTTTATCGTGGATAATTTCAAGACTTTCCCCAACTGACTGGAGGATGAAGCCCCTCCTCCCTACCATTCCTTTGGGTGAGACTCTGACTATACAAAATGTAAGCAACTCATGTTTGGCCAATACTTAAGTCTGTATCAGTGTTGCTTCATGTACTGAAATTTATAAAATACTTGATGATAGAATGAAAATACCCTGGATCCACAAAGAATAACTATTTAATCATATATACGCACCGGGGAAAAAATAAGAGGTGTACATTTCTCATGTTATGTTCTGTTCCTTGTCAACATCATTGTTAATCTAACACGGACTTAAGTAACTTATTTCACTATTAAGATATGTGGCATAGAAGGTATTCTATTCTTAAAAACATCACGAGGGCTCATTAATCAACTTGGAAAATCTTATTTGTTTGTTCCATTAATTCTCTTCAGCATGTACTTTGAATAGAAAATAAATTAGAAAAAAATATATATAGTACCTGAAATATGTTTTGATATTCTATTTGTAAACTAAATTTATTATATTTGAATACCTTAAAATGTATTATAGCCATTGAACTCCTAGGAGATCATCAATTATAGGCTCATTTATTTATGACATCTAAATCAATAATTAATTCACCAAGAAGCAAGGAGGAGTAATTGACTGCATTATGTAAATTAATTACCTTATTAATTGTGGGGATGGGAAAGGTGAATGACTGAGCTGGTCAGATACAGGATATGAGGGAAATGTGGCTGTATTTTACTTGTGACATCTTTGATCATAGGCACGTGTAGATTATTATTACATTAAAAGGATTTATGTTACAGGGGAGCACAATTATGCTACATAAATTAATGTTGGATGAGTGAAAAAGTTTATCTCGGATCTTGCTGTAGAGCTTTAGAAGAAAACACTGTAGACTGATGGCAAAGTAAAATGTGACTGAAAATGATATAAATACATACATGTACACCTTATATTGTGTTGAGGTACTGTACTGTGGATCTCAAGTGTTTGTGTTGTCACTACTTCCAGCAAGCAAAATTGGGCACTAGGAAAACAGATACTCTAAGTTAAGTTAGCCTGACAATTAACTACATTAAAATATTATATCTTAACTATAAATGTTAGTGATTAAGTACAATACAGTTAAAAAACTACCTGTAGAAAACTAATAATTATCATTTAATATTAATAGTTTGTGCAATATTAATGATAGATTTACTTTCTTCCAGCAATGCTTCTTTTTAGTAAAAATAACTTTCCTTCATCATGATTTAGTGAAATGAACCTTATTAAAATATAAATTAAAATAATATGAAAAATGACAAGCTTGCTCAAAATAAAGTAGAAAAAAGCCTGACAATAAGAACCAGCCAACCATGAAACAACCCCAACTTCTCTATATATAACTCTGCTCAGGGGTTGTCTAGGGTGATATGTGCATGTCTCAAACCCGGCCAACACATACTGGCATATATGGATGATCAAGTCTTTATCATGCAGTGAAGGACATAATCTGCTAGGGCCAAAGATTGCAGCATTTTCTTACTGTGGATGAAATTTTCTTATTTATGGTTATAAATGAAAAAAAAAAATTGCCAAACCATACATGTGCAGATTTCTTGACTCCATGCTTTACCTTTCTGACAGCATCCAAAAGTCTGGTGTGTGGGTGGTTGATGTGTGTGTGGATGATGTGTGTTAGTATGTGTGTACTTACTTAGTTGTGTGTGTGTGTGTGTGTATGTGTGTTATTCACCATAGTGTGGAGGATCACGCGCTGGACTCGTGATCGTAAGCCATTACCCTCCCCGAAAGAGCTCAGATCTCATACAAACGGATCTATGGGTAAGGCCGAGGCTTCTCACACATTACACACCCACATCGTCTTGCTCAAGGGGGACACTAACCACTCCCTGTCAGTGAAAAATCTTTGGTGACACGAGCGAGGTTTGAACCCACGCATTGCCGTGTGGAAGGCGGGGACATGTGTGTGTGTGTGTGTGTGTGTGTGTGTGTGTGTGTGTGTGTGTGTGTGTGTGTGTGTGTGTGTGTGTGTGTGTGTGTGTGTGTGTGCCCAGTCTCCACCCAGGGAATGCAGTGGAGGGGCTGAACCTGTTGTGTGTTGGCCGGGATGTGTTACTCCTGTACAGTTAGCTGCCCTGGCTAGTACTCCAGCGTGTACTCCATGCTCTTCTCAGTGTAGTAAAGAGGACAGCCTAAGCAAAGAGGGCAAACATGATATACGTCAATACCGCTGGGGCCTACACTGTCCACTGAGGCAAAGCGTGCGCCGCGCTCACACACGTGCACGTGGTGAGGCAACGCTCCCTCCTCCCGCCGCTTGACGTGCTTGCGGTGGCACCAGATGCAGACAACAATGAGCAGCACCGACGAGATGCCGAGCCCAACCCCGACCAGCATCAGCACATTCACCACCGGGTCCTTTATGCCTGGACACAAAGGAAAAGGAGTGCCACATAACTTGTGATGAAGAATTGAAGCTAAGGTTTTAGGATTAGTTTCAAATATATTTTCCTAATGCTTCTGTTAAAAGAATAAGTGACTTGTATGATGATAAGTTGTTTATCAGTAATTCTGCATTTTTTATTATTATTTAAACCTTATTCTGAATCATAGTTTCAAGTATTGTATATATAACAAAAATTATAGTTCATGAATGTTAGCACTGTATTAATCATGGCGAGTCAAGTATGTATATACAAAGTAGTCTTATTCAATCGCAAAGAAAATTGTAAAATCTGTGTGAGGCACCATAACAGAAGCAACTGTAGCACTGGAAAAAATGGTCAGATTGACTTGGGGAAATGTGGGCAGATATGCATGTCAAATGTGGCAGACAATGAAATGCAAATTTCTTTCCTTGTTTGTATACAAACATACATTCACTATTGTTTTTCTGTGAATGTGGGATTATGCATAAGATATAGATGTATACATGTGTTTAGTATTATTATTTTTCAGTGAAATTTGGTCACCTCCAATACAAAACCAAGGTGTGTTTAGTACTCATGCATTAGAGAAAGACTAGTGTACATATATTCTTCAATGTGACTTTACAAGCATACTTGATATGTATTCAATATAATTATTGCATTACTGGTATAAATGTAGTGTATGGAGAAGAGATCTTTACAAATGTGGATGATGTTTTTTTATGTGTTTGAAATCATGCAATGTTACCTATGCATTATTTGGTACTTACAGTTGTCCTCATCAGAGACGTCTCCAACTCCACAATTTAGCACACCGTTGCACCGCAGATTTTTCGATATGCAGAAGTTATTTTTTGAGCACAGGAACTGTTCACACTTTGGACCTAATGGAAATCAAACCATGAAAACTTTGATCTTTACTCTCTATCTCTATCTATGTATCGATTTATATAGCTGGCTCATATCCCCATTAGCAGGGGGTACCCAAGACAAGGCATTTAGGGTTCAGGGAGACTTTACTCTCCCCTCTCCTTCTACCTTGTCTTTTCATAGGAGAGAATACAGAGGAGGGGCTTCTCAAACCCTTCGCTCTGTCCTTTTGGTCGCCTTTTATGAGCGGTAGGGCATACAACGGTAGTATTCTTACAGCTTCCACAACAAAAAAAAAAAATAAATAAATAAAATGACTACCTAAGTGAAAAAAAAAGATAGCAATGTGTAATAATGTAATACCGGAAGATGACTTGCATCTTTTGTTTACCAGGCTGTAAATGATTAATGTTTTGAAACACTGAGAAGTTGATCTAAAAGCAACCTCAAGAGGGAGTCACTAGGAACTGAACCACTGGCTTACGTACACACATAACATAATGATCTCCGAGGCCCTGATGGATGTTAGTTGGCCCTGAGTAGAGTACAACATTTCCTCTCAAAAAGAATGTGAGAAAGAGAAAATGAGATCCTAGAGTCATAAAACAGAAAGCAACTTACTATCCTGGATTTCTGTCCATATTCCTTCGAATCCCTTCGCTCCCACAGCCCGATCAGCCGTGAGGAAGGCAACTCTCACTAGGGATGACTTGGAGATGATTAGAGAAGCATCATCAGTCAATCCTTCCCCACACAACTCTATTGGCACTTTGTCAAGGTCAGGCCACACCCTTACTACAGCAGCAGGACAGCCCCTCTCTGAAAGGATAGCACATAATGAAATATTTCATTCATCTTTCAGTATACACATATGTATAGTCGAAATACTACAAACAAGACAATGTGATAAGAAAAGGTAACAAATATTATATAGAAATTAATCTGAAATTTTGAAGTAAAATTTTGAAATTCCTCTTGATGATATAAGTATAGGATCACAATCATGGAAATGTATGAAAATGTTCTAATTTTTTAATTCTATATTTAACATGTAATACAAAAATAAACGATATCCAAAATTATGTCACCCTATGCTTTTTAACTATACTGCATTCATAACGATGCTTCTCTAATTATCATGAAGCCCAGTCCACATTAATAGTGTTTTTCCAATCCTCCAATAATTAATTGTTCTGTTCACTATATATTGTGCTTAATGTGTATGTATGGGCGTGTTGCGTAGTAGACAAGTGTATTGAATTATTTAACAAGGTAGTTAGATTCCGGCTCCCTTGTTCGGTGGTTCAGGCGGGACTGTGGTTCGGTGTGTCGTCAAGCCGGAGGTGAGGCCAGCGAGGAGACGTGAGGGAGGCGGACTTCCACCGCAGCTCTCGCCCTGACAACAGCACGCTCTACAGCCACACCGTCACGACAGTTCTGTTGCATTGTACACTACTTACTTACAGTATATTTATATATAAGAAGATTGAGTTTCCTTACTGCCCACTACTACAAGCTATCTAGGCAGTATGGAGGGTTTTGACTTGAAACTCATTCCCGAGTTCGACGGCAGTGGCAACCACTCGGTGACGGAGTGGTTACAGAAGCTGGAGTTGGTCTGCAAGCTGCGGAATATTAGCGACGTGGCGAGTGTCATACCTCTTCGCCTCACCGGTGGTGCATTCGCCGTCTACCTACAGCTGGCTGAGCCTGACAGGAAGTCAACAGAGAAAGTGAAAAAGGCGCTGTTGGCCGCGTTTGCAGTGGATCAGTACATGGCCTATGAACAGTTCATTAACAGGAAGTTGGGCAGTGGTGAAACCCCTGACGTGTACTTGGCTGAGCTGCGACGCTTAGCCATGTTGTTTGGCGGGATGACTGACAAAGCCCTCGCTTGTGCTTTTGTGACCGGCCTGCCAGAGGGTGTTCGCCAGCTCCTAAGGGCTGGGTCGCGCCTGGAAACACTCGACTTGGAGCAGATTCTAGCGCGAGCAAGAGCAGTCCTCAAGGACGACGGCACTGTTGGGTCGTTATCGGAGGCGTGCTTCGGGGCTTCAACGACGCCGAGTGGGGAACCTTGCGCAGCTGCCGTGAACTTCAGGTGTTACACGTGTGGTGGCCCGAATCACCTCGCCAGAGACTGTCTAGCCCGCCACGCTACTGGTGCGGGCAGAGGTGCGAGAGGACGGGGCAGTCTGGGCCGCCCACGACGCAGGGGCAAGTGTTATGAGTGCAGTGCGGCCGGCCATTTCGCTTCGGCGTGTCGGGGAAACGAGAACGGAGAGGGCATCAGCGCCAGCCTCCTCTCACGACAGTCAGTAAAAGAGGTGCTGCCCAGTGCTGTGTTGAAAGTAGATGGAGTCCGACGTCATGTGTTGGTTGACACAGGGTGTTCGCGCAGTGTTGCTCATGTCTCCTGTTGTAAGGCGTGGACGAGGAGCGATATTTGTTTGGTTACCGCAAGTGGGGATAAGTGGCAGTGCGAAGGAACGGGCGTGTTGCGACTTCAGTTACACGGTGGCGCTCACGCAGATGTCTGTGTATGTGTGAGCACAGAGATGCCCCTTGGCTTCCCCTTTATTCTGGGCATGGACGGCATACGTGAGCTCGGTGGGGTCACAGTTGATCCTCAGTGTGGAGTGCGTTTTGGAGTTGAGGACGTGATTTGTGCTGCTACAAACGTGGATCTGAAATTGGACGAACCTGACTTCACTGCCGGCTACGACCAGAGTGCGAACTGCTGGACTGCTGCATGGAAGTGGGCAGAGGGCAAGGAGCCCGGGGTCCTGCGGAACCAGGCGGCTGAGTATGCTGTGCCCCAAGACGCAAGGGAATCGTACGAGAAAGAGCTGCAGCAATGGATTGATGATGGGTGGCTGCTCCCGTATGACGAGCGGGTACACGGGCCGGCTAAGGGGCTGATTCCGCTGATGGCAGTCGTGCAGCGGAACAAGAGTAAGGTGCGCCCAGTAATGGACTTCCGGGAACTCAACACGCACGTCGACGCGTTTACGGCAGATTCAGACGTGTGCTCGGATAAGCTGAGGATCTGGCGGAGACAGGGTGCGAATGTGTGCATCGTGGACCTGACCAAGGCGTACCTGCAGATACGAATCCGTGACTCACTGTGGCCCTACCAGACAGTGAGCTTTAAGGGAAGGCGGTACTGCCTGACGCGGTTAGGTTTTGGCCTGAACGTGGCTCCGCTGGTAATGAGGGCGGTGCTGGATTGTGTCCTCTCACAAGACCCAGTCGTACGGAAGGGAACCTCTGCTTACATCGATGACATCCTAGTCAACGAGGACGTCGTCTCGGCCAGTTATGTGGAACAGCACCTGAAGAAATATGGACTGACTAGCTCCCCACACGTGAGGCTCGCTGAGGGTGGGCGAGCATTAGGTCTAAAGGTCTGGGGGGAGCAAGGAGATCTTGTCTGGAGGAGAGACAACGCCGTGCCAGATGTACCGAAAATGATGACGCGACGGACGGTGTTCTCATATTGCGGCAAGTTAACAGGCCATTATCCAGTGTGCGGGTGGCTACGAATGGCTACGGCTTACGTGAAGAGGAAGGTGAATAACCTAACAGAAAAGTGGGACGACGCTGTCACTGACGGAGAACTAAGAAGGATGCTGGAGGAGACTGACGCCGAAGTCAGGAAGAATGACCCGGTTCGAGGCAAATGGAGTGTTAGGAGTGACGAGGCCAGGATCTGGGTTGATGCTAGTTCCCTTGCTCTCGGCGTTGCAGTTGAGGTGGATGGATGCGTCGTACAGGATGCCAGCCAGCTTCGTAAGGACGATGCCACGCACATTAATATGGCCGAGTTAGACTCTGTCATTAAAGGACTTAATCTCGCGCTGGCCTGGGAATTTAAGAAGGTGGAGTTGTTAACTGACTCCTCCACGGTGCATCGCTGGATTACTGACGCGTTGACAGGAAGGAGCAGACTTCGTACAAAGGCGGCGAGTGAGATGCTTATTCGGAGAAGGATTGGCATCGTGACATCGATGGTGAAAGAATACGCCTTTCAGCTGACTGTGATACTCGTCCCGTCCAGCGGTAACAAGGCTGATAGTCTGACTCGTGTGCCACAGCGCTGGTTAAAGGCACATGTCCCGCACCCTCCTCCACCCACGCCGCCTACTCTCTCCTCTGTTTTGCAACCCATGTGTGCTGCCACTGCTGAAGTGGATGACAGTAAGATAGCGGAGATTCATCACGCTACAGGACATCCAGGTGTAAAACGAACCCTTTACTTTGTAAAGAGGGTACTTCCGACAGTCACCCGACGGCAAGTACACTCCATTGTGGCGGACTGCGAGACTTGTCATGCCATCGACCCTGCACCCGTTAAGTGGCGGAGAGGGAGCCTGGAGGTGGACGAGGTGTGGCAGCGGGTCGGCATGGACATAACTCATTTCAAAGGCAAGCCGTACCTGAGTCTCATCGACTGCGGTCCGTCAAGGTTCACGGTATGGCGACAGTTGAGGCTTCAAACCAGCGAGAATGTTATTAAGCAGCTGGAAGCAATTTTCTGTGAACGCGGAGCGCCGGAGGAACTACTAACCGACAACGACACTGCTTTCCGCAGCAAGCTCTTTGCAAGTTTCGCACGACGGTGGAATGTCACATTGCGGTTCAGATGTGCGCACGTTCCTTCAGGGAATGGGATAGTAGAGAGGTGCCACCGTTCTGTCAAGGTTATTGCGGCAAGGAAGGGCTGCTCTGTGGAGGAGGCGGTGTATTTATATAACTTGAGACCCCTGGATGATGTAGAGTCAGCAACTGCTCCCTCAAACCTGCTGTACCGGTACACTGTGAGAATACGCGAGGTGGGTCCTTGTACGCGTACTACAGAGGAAGACCTGGCAGGAAGGGGGCCGTATCATGACGGGGATAAAGTATGGGTCAAACCCCCCAACGCTCGCTGTGACACACGGTATGAAGCAGGCACGGTTACGAGGATGCTGTCAGACCATGCCGCCGAAGTCAACGGAGTTCCCCGTCATGTTAAAGACCTTCGTCCGCGTATTGGTGACGGTGTCGAGGACAGTACGGTGGAGGGGAGACACGATGATGACGAGCTCCTCATTCGGCTCCCTGTCAGAGTTGATGGCGGAGAAGAGCAAGACGCAGCTGATGACGATGAAGAAGGGGACGGCGACACGACAGCGGCAGATGCTGAGATGCCGAGGCGTTCAGAGAGGATCAGGAAGCTTAAAGAATGTTCCATTTGTAAATAAGTTGTACGCAAGAGGCTTTGTGTGAGTGCGTGTGCATGCATGTGTGTGTTTCGTGATTTTTTTTCTTTTTGTTGTAGAAAATGTAGCTACTATTATGTGAATGAGATTCAGGGGGGAGTGTTCTGTTCACTATATATTGTGCTTAATGTGTATGTATGGGCATGTTGCGTAGTAGACAAGTGTATTGAATTATTTAACAAGGTAGTTAGATTCCGGCTCCCTTGTTCGGTGGTTCAGGCGGGACTGTGGTTCGGTGTGTCGTCAAGCCGGAGGTGAGGCCAGCGAGGAGACGTGAGGGAGGCGGACTTCCACCGCAGCTCTCGCCCTGACAACAGCACGCTCTACAGCCATACCGTCGTGACAGTTCTGCTGCATTGTACACTACTTACTTACAGTATATTTATATATAAGAAGATTGAGTTTCCTTACTGCCCACTACTACATTCATGTACAGTATATATACCTGGCGTGTATCAGGTTGGCACACCTATGGAGAGAGTGGCCGTGGACATCATTGGTCCTCTCCCTCTCACCGCGCGAGGGAACAGGTTAATTTGTGTAGCAATGGATTATTTTACAAAGTGCGAGGCTTATGCTTTCCCCAACCACAAAGCAGAAACGGTGGCTAAAGTGCTAGTCAATCAGTTCTTCTCGGGGTTTGAGGTGCCTGGTGACCTGCATTCTGACCAGGGGCAGAGTTTCAATACCAAATCTTCGATGAGTGCTGTGAGCTACTTGGGTTTCAGAAAACCTGTACTACGCTCCTCCGCCCCAGTCTAACGTAATGGTTGAGAGGTTCAACCATACCTTAGCACAGGAGCTGACCAAGTACTGTGCTGAGAGCCAGTATGACTGGGACGCCAAGTTGCCAATCATGCTCATGGCATACAGGTCTGCCAAGCATGAGGCAACAGCTTACACTCCTGCTTGTTGTGTGTTTGGAAGGGAGTTGAGGCTGCCCGTGAATTTGGCCACTGGGCGACCACATGACAAGAGCGTCCTTTTGGTTAAGACCAGCTTCATGGTGGCACTGCAGGAGAGGTTATCAGTAATTCATCACCAGGTGCATGGCAGCTTGAAGTTGGCGGACCAGGCGATGAAGTGCTGCTATTACCAGCGAGTGAGAGATGCCATCTATGCGGCGGATGATAGGGTGTAGCTCCATAACCTCTGCAGGAAGAAGGGGTTTTCACCTAAACTGCAAAGCCCTTGGGAAAAGTCTAATGTGGTAGTATGGCCTCTTTCAGAAGTCACCTGCAGAATCCGCCAGGAGACAAGAGGCCACATGTGGATTTTTGGTACTACCAGCGCTTGTCTCCGTTGCCACACACAAACAAAAGTTCAAGAAATGCTGTAGTACAATTTTAAATCTGTAACCAAGAGGAGGTGTCATTACAGCAGCCTAGATGACACGACTCACCTGCCGGATTTCCTTCAACAGAGAATGACTGAAGCCAGAGTAATACTTTGTGGTACGGGCGAACGTGGATGAACCAAGTGCAGGAAAATGCTCCCCCTTGCCGATCAGGGTCTGGACCATCATACTTGCTAGGCCAATGCGGGGAGTGGATGATCCCATACTCTTCATTAGTGATATTCCCACCACAGTCTGCAATAATGATAAAGGTAAAAAAATGGGAGAAGAGAAGACGTATACCTTTCATTAGTTGGTTTTGATCATAGAGATCAAAATGATAGTAAAAGCAAAGTAAGAAATATATATGTTGATAATATTATTGTATGAACAAAGGATCAACATTCATATTGTAAAAACTAGAGTAAATATATATTTATCAATAAGGCACATACTAGTGTGATGCCATAATATTAAAACTAAAAAAAGTTATTAATATTAATCATTGCAGCAAAATCTATCAATAGCATACCTCGAAACAGCATATCCTTCTTCTTGAATTGATATATTGCTTGGAAGCCGCTGTGGACATGCTCATGGTCTGTTTTGAGGACCACTCGCAGACCTACAGCTTCCATCTCACTCTCAATCGGTCCGGGTGCTGCCTGACCACAGTACCGCCCATTGAGCCTCTGCCGCTCCTCCATGGAACCCTCAGGTCGGTACACATTATAAATCTCCACCCAGTCCTCTTGACAGTGGTTTCTGATGGATTTTACTGGCTGTTTTATCTTAAGGACTGAAATACTGGCTTAGGCTTAATCTTGAGAGCAAAAGACTATTAACTTTATTCTTACTCATTTACTAAATAACTTAATAACTTTATTTTTAGGGGTGGTATATGTTATTTTTCTTAGGTGTTTTACATATGAATTTTCTGTAGTACATCAATGCTGTTAAGTGAGACTACAAAATGAAGTTTCACAATTACAAAACAACACTTACCCATAAGTCAAATTATTCTTTTCACTACGCAGCTCAAATGTATAAAATGCCAGCCGAACCTGCTCATCAGGATTGGCCTGGAAGGTAAACTCGCAGGTGGTGTTGGACGGGTAATTAGCCGGGTGCCGGGGAGAGTTGAAGGTCCCTTCCTTGCGGCTTGAGCTGTAGTAGGTAAAGATGCACTTACCGTCAGGGGATGGCGTACCAGGAATCTTGTATTCTGCAAAATAAGAAATATTGTCATTTCTATTTAGTTTAAGACAGTTTCCTCAATGTAGAAAGGAAGGTAATAAATTTGATCACATAATTTATTATTGCTGATAATTACTGTATAATTTTTTGAGAATAATATAATTACCATACTTTTCAGCTTATAAGACGCAAAAATTACCAATGCGTGTTCCAAGGCAAATATAGGAGGTTTGCTTAGGTAGCTATTCAATTCAGTGCTTTATGTGATGTAACCTTAGTATTTTGAATACCATAAGACATTAAAATCAACAATAATATTACACAGCTATTCCAATAATGAAGATGCCAAACATTAACCTTATTTAATCATGGAAACAACAAAATGTTGAACACACATACACACACCTAGTAATATGGGAGGATGGTAATCTTTTTGAAAACTGACCTGTTTCAAATTTGTAATGTGCCTTGAATCTTCCACCCTGGTATTTTCCTGAACTGAAGACCATGACAAGTCTGGGTCCTGAAGATACCACAGTCTGAGGCAGAGTCTTCCCACACACCTCATGGTCGGGGTTGTCGTATGCATTTTCTGTCTCCTGTCCCTTTAAGTATATCCTCAAGTAGCCGTCTGAACAGCTGCTTAAAAAGAGATGCAGTTGGTGAATGAAGTATTGAACTGCTGTATTGGGTATGTTACCATGTAAAACTATTAAATTTTGTATATTAAGTACAGTGAATGCATGTATGTACAGCTGAGTCAATAATGACTAAAATATGACACTATAATAGACATTATTGATAATCACTATTGCAGACCAACACAGAAAAGTTATTATTGCAACCATCCTTAGGGAAATTATTCTGTAACATTTTCTTGATAACGTTGTACATAAATATGAAAGATTTCAAACATAACATGTCCCTGTATATATCTATTTGGCCTTTTTTCTATAATTTTCCACCATCTCTAAGCATTTTGCTCTGCCCATTCATGTCACCATTTTTTTTTTATATATATTTTTGAGGAACTCCTTATTTGGAGTAAGACAAATGTTTAGAATCTTAAAGAAACAATTAGAATAAGATAATGGCATGTGCATGATGTAGGTAATCAGTAAAAACAACCATGTAATTTCTTACTCAAAACTATTATCAGGAATAGTGAACCAAAATAGAAAAGTCGCGAATACTCACTTTTTATCTCCTTTTGGCTCGGCAGGTATTTCAAAATTCTCAAAAAACTGGAGTCTCACTCTTTCCAAATTTTGGGCATCTTGGAGCCCATAGATGAAGTACCTACAGACAATATTAGGAGGGTATGGGAAGGGGTAGTTAGGGCTGTAAACGGTGCCGTTGGACTCCTTTTTACTAAGGATGCGCTGGTCACACTCTGTACCCCGAATGTGCTCAGAGTCCGAGGCGTTGATGAAGACTGGCCGGTGAAGAGAGAGAGAAAATCATTTAAAGTTAGTGATATAATTAGTTAATAATATAGAATTCATACATAACTATAGTTTGGGTGCTGACAAAAACTTAATGGATATATCCTGTTCTTTTCCTGTTCAAAGTCATGTGTGGTAACTCCACCTTCTGTATATGAATCTGTGACTCTGTTTCCAGGCAATACAACATCACTACCATCTTGTAGACTTTCCATTTTGTTCTTGCAGATAACTTTCTATCACAAATCATCCCTGTCACTTATAAAAACTTATAAAAAAAGTCATAAGTCCATCTTCCAAACTTACTTAAATTAACATAACTCTCAGAAAAGTTAAATATTCCCTGGAAGCCTCTGTTTTGGGTGTCAGCGATGCGGTCAAGGGTGTTGAAGGTGAGGAGGAGGGAGGAGGAGGTGCTGAAGATGACCAAGTTCCGTTGTTGTCCACAGTATGTGCCAATAAGGGAGGAGACTTGGCTTGCCCCATCATAAATTTTTACTTGATCAAATGGACAGCTGGGGGAGAAATAAATATATTAGATGGAAACACAGGGATGTATTTCTTATCTGTAATATCTATTTGCATAAGTTGATTTTTTCCAAAATCAAAGGTTTTCTTGGTCATTATTATCTTTTTTTTTTTTTTTACCTTGGAAGGCGGCTTATGGTGGTAGTTTTTTTTAGTTTTGTATAATGTATAACTATGTAGATAATGAGTATCTTAAGATATATTAATGCAATACAAATCAATATAATCATACAATAAGCACAAAGTATATATTAAGGACTTCTGGAAACCCTAATTCTGCCTTTAAAAAAAACATTTAATTTCTGTGACTGTTGATTTCCAAATCTTGCTACTTCCCTTTTGAACATACAAGTAATCTACTTTTGAATGTCAGGTATGGTAGAAAAAAACTCCACTTGGAATGAGTCTTTTGCGATATGTAAAAAGATAAGAAGCAAGAAGCAAATATATATTGGTCCTTATTACAGTGTTTGTCCTGCTTGGCTTAATTAACCTTTAACAAATTACAGTCATTACCCTGGAACACAAAGCCACAACAGTAACCAGGTGAGCATAACACTTACATAAGGAAGTAAGCCTGAAACTTAGATTATTCTCCTCCTACAATCATCATCTTTCATTCCTTTCCTCTTCACTACCTCCTCTTTAATCTTACCCTTCTCTCTCTCACACTTTCCCTTCCTATTCCCATTAGAGGCCCTGTGGTGTGTGTGTTTAGTGCAAACATAACGAATGTTACAGTGATAACAACAACACCATCCCTCTGTCTATTTTTGTGACTGCCTGCAACGATCTTGAACACGCGCTGGACTCGTGATTATCAGTCATTATACCGTTCGGAGAGGAGCTTAGAGCTCATATTGTCCGATCTATGGGTAAGGCTGTGATCTAACACACATCACACATCCAATCCTCTTGCCCAAGGAAGTTAGTAATTGTTCGATCAGCAGGGAAAAGCATACACCGAGCGAGCGAGAGAGAGAGAGAGAGAGAGAGAGAGAGAGAGAGAGAGTGTGTGTGTATTCACTTCACAATCTGCTGTTCGTCTCTCTCGAGACAGCCGGCCGTCCCCCTATGGAAAGAGCTCATAGTGACCAATCTTTGGGTTGGACCGAGACCACTCACACACAACACACCGGGACAGCGAGGGCACAACTCCTCGACTTACATCCCGTACCTACTCACTGCTAGGTGAACAGGGGCTACACGTGAAAGGAGACTCGCCCAAATAGTCTCCGTCCGCCCAGGGGATCGAACCCTGGCCCCCTCGGTTGTGAGCCGAGTGCGCTAACCACTACGCTAGCGGACCGTGTGTGTGAGTGTGTGTGTGTGTGTGTGTGTAGGTTCATACAAACTATCACCATCCACAGCTCAACGTGCTCGTGTTTCCCGTGTCCTCACATTCCCCTCATCCATCCCTTCCCAAACTTGGCCCATATAGGAACTTTCCCAATCTTCCCATACCTTCCACGGAGCTCACCGTAGAACGTGCACCTCCTCACCACCCACTATCCCGTTAGGGTTAGGAAGTGGAAATCTTTATATAATGATAAATTATACGACAACAAGAATGCAATATATCACTGTTTTGTTAAGGTAGAAAACATTAGTTCTTATATAAGGCGAGGAGAACACAAAGAGTATTGATAACACTCGTAAGTACCAGGGAGTTCAGACATTGTTACCGAATGTTCTTGAATGGCCTTACATGCTAGTATGAGTATCTTTAAAGTGAATTGATAAATAATGGTGGATAGCAAAGTTTATCACTGGCAGTCATTTTTAGTCCACTGCAGAATAAAATCCCTCATCTTTATCCATTTCTGTCAACGATTAAATCTATTTAAGATTGTTAAGTCTGTCTTGGCTTATTTTTCTCGAGTTTCTATAACGACTCAGCCTAACTATCTAGCACTATGCATACATGAACAATACAAGGAAGAGAAGGAAACCTCGGGCAAGACTTAGTGCTATAAAAACACAATTGCATAAGAACAACTAAAAAAGGACTCAACCTCGATACTATTGTTGTACTGGAAGGACCTCATTCAAAGCGTTATGAATCCCAATGCGTCCAATTCAGTACTCCATCGGCTGCTCATCACGTTCTTAGCTCTATCTGTTGGCGGAGAACTGTATGTGTGCTCCAGTGTCAATAGACGTTTGATGAACGGTATGGGACTTTCTGTTTCTAAGAGATGACACAACGACGGTAAATGTCTCAAGATAATGTATACAGAGAGGGCCATGGGAAGCTCCGCACACAGGAAGACTTAAACAACAGCTTTAAAGAGTGACCTACATTCAACTTTTCCCCACGTACGTAATGAAGTATTCTGGTGGCGTCCTGTTATTAAGACCCCGCCAATGAATTATGTAAAGAGGGATTCACTCCTCTATTTAACAAGATGGTCGTACGCGTGAGGCACAGAAAGAGGATAAAAGGGAGGCTGAGTATGAGGCTGGGCCTAAGCTCCATCCCCAGGCTCTCATCCTCCTCCCCTAACGCTATTGGATTTTTCCCTTGATAACAATGTTGTGCCGAGGTCGAGGAATGAGCCGCTGAGGGAGGGGAAGGAGGGCGGGAGAAGCTGGGATTGGAGAGAGAGAGAGAGAGAGAGAGAGAGAGAGAGAGAGAGAGAGAGAGAGAGAGAGAGAGAGAGAGAGAACACGAAAATTGATAAATGAGAGAAAGTAAGACAAAGGAGTAAAGTGAGATTTGGATGAAGAGGAAAGATAGACAGAAAATAGGAAGGAAAAGAGGATAAAAAATGCAATGATCCAATTGAAAGATTAAAAAAGAAATCTTCCATAAGAAACCAACGAATTAACAAAAGAAAAAAAAGAAAGAAAAAAAGGGCAAAAAATAACAAAACATGATAACTTACATAAAATAAATAACCTGAAAACTACAACAACAAAATCACACTACCACTTACTGAGGGCCGCCGTAGAAGAGATCAAAGTCACGAAACTCCAGTCGAATGCGTTGTCCCTTGCGACCAATGAATTTGTAGTAACACGTAATGTTCTTCGGGTAGGCGCCGGGGTAGGTGAGCGTCATGAACTGGCCATTTTTCTGCATCTCCGAATGGATCACGTAACCGCAGAGAGTATCCATTTGCAGATCCCCTGCGACGTATTTGGCTGCAGGGAGAGAGGCAGATATAGATAAAGAGAGACGAAAAGAATGGGGAATAAAGACGAATGAGGGAATAGGTGGAAGGGGAAAGGAGATGAACGGATGGGAGGGTCAAATTGGGAAAGAAACGAAAAGGAATGTGAGGAAGATGAGGGGAAAGAACAAGAGATGTGTAAGGGTCGGATAAAAACGAAGGGAGTGATAAGGGACACGAAAAGAACGAAGTGAGAAAGAAGTGGAGAGAACAGATGGAATAAGAAGTGTAAATGATGGATGGTGGAGAGGTGGAATGTGATGGAAGGAGAAGAAAGATAAACGAGGAGGGAAATGGAAGGAAGTGAAATGGACGAGTGTAAGGCAGATGAAAAAATGGAAAAGATTAGAGGTGTAAAAGAGTGAGGAGAGAGGGAAGGATGAGAGACAGAAAAGAGTGTGGAAAATGGAAAAAGAGACAGGTGGAGGGGAAAAGGAGACAGTGAAACAACAGGAAAGAAAAAAAAGACAAAAACGCATGGATGAAAGACAGGGTGAAAGGAAGGGATGGGTGGAGGGATAGAGGTGGGGAAAAAAGGAAGACGAATGAAAGGGAGGAGGGAAGGAGAGACAGTGAGTTACGTTGTTAATTAAGGTAGTAAAGAAAAATTCAACAAAAAGAATACGTAATCCCTCGACGACCTTCTCTTTCCATGTACGCTCTTCTGATTCCTTTGAACAGCGGCGTCGTTAGGTCCAATCACTCAGGGTTATGGGCACGAATATATTAAGCCTACCACCACCACCACCACCTACTATTACTACTACTACTACTATTACTACTACTACTACTATTACTACTACTACTACTACTATTACTACTACTACTACTACTATATTCGGCCAAATTAGTCATAGTCATCCACTTACATTCATTGATAAACTTGTAGGTGCCGTGGAAGAGACTGGTGGAGGTGTTTGCAAAGTCCGTGTAGAAACTGATGACGACGGTGCTGTAGAGGGAGATTCGGAGGCGCGGAGAGATTCCACCGCAGTACCTCCCTCCGAAAGGCGTGTTGAGCAGGTCCTCCTTCGTCGGGTCCTTGATTTCCGTGTAGATGTCCAGATACTCGTGATTGCACCTGTTGGGGAGATGCAGGTGATGATGGAGTGAGGGAGAAGAAGGTGGAGTGAGTGGAAACGAAGGAGAAGGAGTAAAGGGGAGGTGAGTAATGGAAAATGAGTGGAGGATGAAAGTGTGTGTGTGTGTGTGTGTGTGTGTGTGTGTGTGTGTGTGTGTGTGTGTGTGTGGGGTGGGAGAGGGGGGGATGGGTTGCCGAGGAACGAGCGAGAGGGCGAAAGTTAATGAGGTGGAGTGTGGGAATTAAGGGACAGTGGAGATGGAGAGTTCTTTCTATGGCAAGCGTTGGGGAGAACAGTTGGTTGTTGGTCCGCCTAAGTATTGAGCGTAGGTGTGAGGACGTATACATGAAAAAGGAGAGCTACATACACGAGAAATAAGATAAATACAAAAAAAATAATATATATATTTCGTTTAACTTTAAAATTAAATCAATGAAAAAAAAAAAAATCATCATATCAATCTATAAACAAAGACGAACGTTGCTGCTCATCATTAGAGTCACACAAAAGGTAAAAATGACGTCAACTCCCTCCACATAACAAACAATACACAGTTGCCGACATCCTCTTCCGCAGGACTCACTCGAAAACCTCTAAACCAGCCCTTGAGAGTAACACAGAGGCCACAAAACCTCTAAAAGGGAACGAGTTGAAGCAGAACGGACCACAGCAAACGAGAGCACGTGCCGGAAACTAGTGGGGCGGGGTCGGGAACCGGTGGGGCAAGGAATGACAGAGGTGGTGTAGACCAGGACGGGACGAGGAGGGGCGTGGGCGGGGCGTGTGCAGTGTGGCGTGTGTTTCAGCTATCAAGATAATGTTCCCAGACCCGCCACCAACGCCAGCGCCGCGCGAACAACACTCAGCGGACCAACGCTTCACAATTTACCCGAAAGTGCGACGCGGTGGGGCTTTGCACGCTTGGGTAAGCCAGGCGCTGACTGGCTAGGGAGGGAGGGAGGGAAGGAGGGAAGGAGGGAGAGGAAGAGTGCTGAGAGTGGGAGACAGACTTCGAATACGTGGATACCAGAATTCAAGCTGGAAAAAAGATAGAAATTCTGCGCGGAAAAGGAAGGTGTCATTCGAAGCCTCTGTAAATGAATAAATGAACTCACTTCCGGGGTCTCTCTCTCTCTCTTTTTTTTTTTTTTTTCTCTCTCTCTCTCTCTCTCTCTCTCTCTCTCTCTCTCTCTCTCTCTCTCTCTCTCTCTCTCTCTCTCTCTCTCTCTCTCTCTCTCTCTCTCTCTCTCTCTCTCTCTCTCTCTCTCTCGTTAAGACAGGAAGGTGACGGGCTAACAGACAGACGGACAGAAAGACGCAGCGGCTGCCACCGGAATTCAGGGGAAGAGGAGGAACTGGGAGGCGGGTTGAGCAGCGAGAACATGACCTTTTGCAACTTTGGAATAAAGTTTGACCTCTCTCTCTCTCTCTCTCTCTCTCCTCTCTCTCTCTCTTCTCTCTCTCTCTCTCTCTCTCTTCTCTCTCTCTCTCTCTCTCTCTCTCTCTCTCTCTCTCGCCAGCATTCTTTCGTTATCCTAGAGTCGTTTGCGTCGTCATGACATACATAACACACAGTCTCCACCACTTCCATCATCATCACCACCACCACCATCACCACCGTCACTCTCACACCCTCCACACTACCTCTTCTTCCTCAGATATATTTCTTCTTCTCCTTTTTCTTCTACCTTTTCCTCTTCTTCTTCCTCCTCCTCCTCCTTTTCCTCCTCCAAGGCTTTTACAACGCATTTTCTGCCTTTTCCCACCCAGTGCTCTAAAAGGACAGGAAGAGGCTGAGCAATGGCTTCAGAGTGCGAGTACTGACGAGAGAGAGAGAGAGAGAGAGAGAGAGAGAAGAGAGAGAGAGAGAGAGAGAGAGAGAGAGAGAGAGAGAGAGAGAGAGAGAGAGAGAGAGAGAGAGAGAGAGAGAGAGAAAAAAAAAAAGTTGTGAGGGCGGCCAAAGCCAGCACCCAACACTACCTACGCCTTCCCTTTTCTGTGTTCACAATATCCCGGCCACGTCCCCCCACGCCGCCTTCCGCCCGGTCGGATTCCCTCAAACGCTACGGCCTCGCCTCAGCGGAAAACCTTTAGAGGCGATGACGAATCTTACCAAGTGCTAGCAGGTCTGGAGGAGGAGGAGGAGGAGGAGGAGGAGGAGGAGGAGGAGGAGGAGGAGGAGGAGGAGAAGGTGAAGGTGAAGGAGAAGGAGGAGGAGGAGGAGGAGGAGGAGGAGGAGGAGGAGTGGCGTGAGAAGTGGAACAAAATGGAGAGGACGAGAAGTAGGTGGTAGTAGTGTGGTAAAGGTGGAGATGGAGATGAAGATGGAGGAGGAAGAAGAGGAGGAGGAGGAGGAGGAGGAGGAGGAGGAGGAGGAGGAGGAGGAGGAGGAGGAGGAGGAGGAGGAGGTGATATGGAGGAGGAGGAAGAGGAGTGATATGGAGGAGTAGTCATGAAAAGAAGGTTGAGAGATGGGAAGAAGGGAAAATATGCTAATTGTTATTGTAAATGAAAATTCGTTAAAAAGTATCACACAAATAAGAAAACGAATTATTGTACACCAGCTCAATACAACACATACTATCTTGCAAATTTGTCTGTGTGTGTAATTCACCATGGACTGGAAGATCACGTGCTGGACTCGTAATCGTCAGCCAGTACTCTTCACGTGTGTGTGTGTGTAAAGCTGACATCACACATTGCCCTAACCTTGACCTGGGTGGCAATGGGGATGGCTAGGGAGGCGGCAGTAGGAAGTGTAGTGGTGTGGGTCAAAGTGGAGGGAGGTGAAAACTGCAGTGACCTCGACTCAACCTTTCTATTCAATTTTCCTGCAGCGAGAAAATAAATAAAAATGTGGTTCACGTGTGTGTGTGTGTGTGTGTGTGTGTGTGTGTGTGTGTGTGTGTGTGTGTGTGTGTGTGTGTCGAGAGAGAGAGAGAGAGAGAGAGAGATTGAGAGAGAGAGAGAGAGAGAGAGAGAGAGAGAGAGAGAGAGAGAGAGAGAGAGAGAGAGAGAGAGAGAGAGAGAGAGAGAGATAGAGAGAGATAAGAGAGAGAGATAAGTAAGAGAGAGATAAGAGAGAGATAAGAGAGAGAGATAAGAGAGACAGAAAAGAGAGACAGATAAGAGAGAGAGACAGAGATGAGACGAGAATACAAACACAATTACTGTTCAATGGTTACGTTTATATGTGTTCCTTCGACAAAGTCATGGTGAATAAATATAAAAATAGCACGAGGCATATAATACTGTGTTTTTACAAAGATATTCAGCCCTTGGAAAACAGGAAAACGAGTAACGTTCATGTTTTGACCATTGATTGTGCAGTGTAAATTCGGCCGCAATTATGGGTAATTTTCTTAATTATCTTAAAGTTCAGGGTCAGTAGATTTATATGTGTGTGTGTGTGTGTGTGTGTGTGTGTGTGTGTGTGTGTGTGTGTGTGTGTGTGTGTGTGTGTGTGTGTGTGTGTGTGTGTGTGTGTGTGTTGTGTGTGTGCGTGTGTGTGTGTGTGTGTGTGTGTGTGTGTGTGCGTGTGTGTGTGTGTGTGTGGTGGGCCTGTCTGACGATTCTGTGAATTTTCTTTTTTTCTTTTTCTTGCTGTTGTTGTTGCTGTTGTGTGCCCTTACCTACTTTTGGAGAGACAGTCTTTCCTCCCGCTTGTTATCATTCCTGCTCAAGTCTAATTTGATTCGTGCCAATATTTTGTTTTCTGTTCTTCTGTCTCTCTCAAGTTCCGAAACCTCATTTCCTTCGGTACTCTTGTGGTGCGTTGAATCTTCACCTCCTCCATTTCTTCCATGGTGGGAAAACAACGAAGATTGAGATAGACACGCTCAGAAACAGTCACTTTATTCACGGATCTCAGAGCTCCTGAG
>JAXIVD010002451.1:0-47500 GCA_036785275.1 Cancer borealis
GGGAGGGAAGGAGGGAAGGAGGGAAGGAGGGAGGGAAGTCGGTAAGGGATTAAGGAATTAACACCTCTTGGCCCGGGTGTCCAAGAGGGAATGGAGGCTATAGTACATGGCCATCTTTTTTGCATATTTTAATAATAGCTCAGAATAAAAATTTTCGTTGCATTTATTTTCTTAAAAAGTTCGATTCTGTAACTGAAGTAATTAATCAGGCTAAGACCTTAAAGTTTCCTTATATCATAAATTTTTCACCTTGTTATTAATATTCAAAAATTTATGTCAAAATAGAATATTTAGGTTGGTAGAAAATATATCTCACACAAGAAGTAACAATGTAAATCTAGTTTGCCCAGTTTTTAGAACAACGTTATTTAAAAACAGTGTATTTAATTTTGGACCAAAATTGTTTAATAGCTTACCTCTTGATTTAAAAATTCTTCCCACATCTAATAAACACAGGCTTAAACAGGAAATAAAGAAATATCTATTACATCAACAAAATGAGGCAATTTGATAATTTCATTGTTTTTATTATTATTATTATTATTATTATTATTATTATTATTATTATTATTGTTATTATTATTGTTATTGTTATTGTTATTATTGTTATTGTTATTATTGTTATTGTCATTACTATTAGTTATTTTTTTACAATTATAGGATTTAGGTTAGTATTTTACTACTCTTGGGCAATTTATTATTTATTATATATTCATATATAATGTTTACAAATATGAATAATTCATCTGTATAGTTTTCTTGAAAAGCATGCACTTTAAATAAATCCGTTTCGTTTCCATGTTTTCCGAAATTATAATAATACTGTCCGTCATGGAGCTTCGGCTCGATGGACTGTGGCTGTATATATTTATATATAGTATATATATAAGTACGAATGTATACCTTCTCTTACGGCAATAAATGTATTTACTTACTTACTTACTTACTTACTTACTTACTTACTTACTTACTCACACACACACACACACACACAGACACACAGACAGACACACACACACACACACACACACACACACACACACACACACACACACACACATACACACACACACACACACACACACACACAGAGGCATATAAGGTCTGGAAACTATGAATGCAGTGAAGACAATAGTTGGGGTAATAGATTGTTAAAACTGACAATGGGAAACGCTATGAAACAATGGGTTACTGAAAACACAAGGTAAAGAGGTGAAAATGAGCCAACAAGACTAGATTTAGTGCTTACAAAAGGAATAATTTACCAAAAGAAATAAACTATGACTGTCCATTCGGAAAAAAGTGACTACACAATTATAGAGTTTGAATTAAACCACTCATTATTTCCTTTTTCTCTTAGTTTGTAATATGGCACATATTTCTCTATTCCTTTATTGTACATCCTTAGGAAATAGTCATATTTTTGTTGAACGTCTTCAAGTCTATCCATCTCTCTCCAGTCTATCCCATTGAATAATAATCTTAGATCCGAATAGTTTGTTTTTGCATAATTTTTTCTATTTATCTTGTGGTTTTCATCTCTTCTTTTATGAGAATCATGAAGGAAGAGATGAAAACCACAAGATAAATAGAAAAAATTATGCAAAAACAAACTATTTGGATCTAAGATTATTATTCAATGGGATAGACTGGAGAGATGGATAGACTTGAAGACGTTCAACAAAAATATGATTATTTCCTAAAGATGTACAACAAAGGAATAGAGAAATGTGTGCCATATTACAAACTAAGAGAAAAAGGAAATAATGAGAGGTTTAATGCAAACTGTTATAAGGCGAAAAACAAAAGGGATGAAAAATGGAAAAAAGTTATATAAAAAAAAGGCAAATGCAAGAAAACAGGAACAAATACAAGTTAGCTAGAAATGAATATGCCAGAATAAGAAGAGAAGAAAAGAAATTTGAAAAAGATATAGTAAACAAATGTAAGGAGGAACCTACGTTATTCAATAGGTATATAAATGAAAAAATCAAACAAAAAGAAAGAATAACAAGATTGAAAGAAAATAACGAAACAGTTGAAGATCCAAGAGATGAGTGAAATACTAAACAAAAACTTTCAGAATGTATTCACAAATTAAACAGAATTCAGACACCCACAAGAAAGAAAAGAAAGCACAGATTTGTGGGAAATAAAGATAAGCAGACATGAAATATAGGAGTTGTTAAAGAACCTAGAAGAAAGGAAAGCTATAGGACCAGATAAGATGTCAGGCCATGTATTAAAAGAATGTCAAGAACAGCTTATTAAACCAATTTGTGACATAATAGAGAGTTCAGTGAAACCAGGAAAAGTGCCAAATGAGTGGAAAAGAGCAGAAATAATACCAATACACAAAAGCGGTAACAAAGAAGAACCTATGAACTATAGACCAGTGTCGCTGACCAGCATAATTTGTAAGGAGTTATAGTTACTAGTACTGCAGTGGGGGGGTTTTCTGTGCAACAAAGATATTTCTCCCCCTGCAAGACAGTGACTTGTGCTTTTCTTCAAGGGAGTTATACTTACTGCTACTGCAGACAGTGTTTTTTTCTGTGCAACAAAGATATTTCTTCCCCTGCAAGACAGTGACTTGTGCTTTTCTTCAAGGGAGTTATACTTACTGTTACTGCAGACAGTGTTTTTTTCTGTGCAACAAAGATATTTCTTCCCCTGCAAGACAGTGACTTGTGCTTTTCTTCAAGGGAGTTATACTTACTGCTACTGCAGACAGTGCTTTTTTTTCTGTGCAACAAAGATATTTCTCCTCCTGCAAGACAGTGACTTGTGTCTCTCTGGACGCAAGTACACCAATTCTTTGAGAGTGAGGCCATCGTCGATCGTCAGGCGTGTCAACCTGGTGTATCTTTCTCGATACACCTTGGAGGAGATGGCAGAGGAGATGCAGACCGCCAGGGAGCAGCTGGTCATGGAGGACATTCGGGTGGTTCAGATGTTGATTGGAGAGCTCTCTGACCTGGACCCTGAACCGCCAGAAGACCTGCTTGCGGCAGCTACAGGGCACTTCTCGGGGTACCTGGGCAGGATGTCCTTGGGTGACCTCTCTATATGCTGCCAGGAGGAGCTCTTCTGGGATAGCAAGGAAAAGTACCAGCCCACCTTTGAGGGCTGGGACCCCGAGAAGTTCCATGCGTTGACACGCCTGCTGGACAGGGGGACACTAGACGGTGGGGAAGAAGGCCTACATTACCCTTCACCAACTTTGTGGAAGACAGCGACAGTGACAGTGCTTCCCTTAAAGGGAGTTATTTGCTCTTACTGCAGAGAGAGTTTTTTATTTCGTGCAAATTATTTTCACCCTGCAAGACAGTGACGTATGTTGAATAATTTATTTTGTTGCTCATAAACACATTCTTTACATCACTCTGAAGTGTTTGCGTTTTATTTGAGGTTCCTAAGTTGATTGTAAGTATTTTATTAGATTAAAAAAAAATATATAGCCATAGGAACGGTTTGCGAAATGTCGTGACCATAATTATGTGATATGTGAAGGTGGAAGATACATGTGGAATAGTAACTACATGGCTTGGAACCACGTGGTAAGGAAATGTAAAGATTGGAGAGGAAATCAAATACATACTAAGATTATGGGTCAGTCAGTGGGGAGATCAAAACAACAGGTGTTCCATATCAGAACGCCAGGTAAAAATCTATAAATTGGTAAGTAATCATTTTATGGCGCTGACGTACCACTCAGAGTGTGTTAAATAGTGTAATTATAAGGAAATGTCGGTTATGATATTGTCCTAAAACGAAACATAACATGGTGGCCGGCGACCGTATATATTGAGATCACTGGATGCAGTTGCCAGATGTCGCCAGAACGAAACAATCTGAATTATTCGCCACCACTTCTTTGGACGACTGTACCTCAGTAGACTGCAAAACTTTATCCTGATGACAGACCACCGGCCACTCATCCCGATCCTAAACCACTATTCTTTAGATGCAGTCGAGAATCCCGGCCTCCAGCGCTTGAAAGAGAAGATGGCACCCTATCTGTTCACTGCAGTGTGGCGTGCTGGCAAGCAGCTCAGCATTTCTGATGCCCTATCACGAGCCCCAGTCAGCCACCCCACTCCAGAGGACGACGCCTCCTGTACAGATTCTACAGCACACCTCAGGGCCGTCGTCACAGTTAATGCCATCACCTCTGAGGATAACTCCCCGCCCCAAGACGCTGACAGGACCCTCCAGGAACTCCACAACGCAGCACGAGCAGACCCTTCATACATCCATCTCTGGAACTGCGTCACATCAGGATTCCCGTCTAACCACTACGATCTCCACAGCGACCTACTCTCGTTCTGGAAGCTTCGGGACAGTTTCTGCGCTGATGGCGATCTCATCCTTTACAGACAAAGAATTCTGATTCCTGCCGCCCTTCGCTCGCCTTCATGACAGCCACAGAGGTGTGGAGGCTACAAAGCGACGGGCACGACAAACTGTCTTCTGGCCAGGCATCAACTCCGATATCACCAGCACGGTCCGAGCCTGCGAGTCATGCCAGGTATTGCAGTCTAGTCTCGAACAGGAACCTCTCTACAATGACAACCACCCCGATAGGCCCTTTGAATCTGTCTCAGCTGATTTCTTCGCTGTTTCAGGGAAATCGTTCCTTGTTGTCACAGACAGACTCTCTAGCTGGCCTGTTGTCGTCCCATGCAAAGGCAATACTACAGCTTCCAATTCCTCAATTCACCAGCCGCGAGTTTCAAGAATTCATGAAGCGGTGGGGTGTCCACCACGGTGTGTCTTCACCACACTACCCACAGTCAAATGTTCATGCCGAGGCTGCCGTGAAGTCAGTAAAGCACGTGATCCTCAAGACGGCACCTTCAGGCAATATTGACTGCGAGGAGTTTGACCGTGACCTTCTATAGTTGCGGAATACCCCCAACTTTACTGGCCGCTCCCCTTCACAGATCCTGTATGGACGTCCACTACGTTCCTGCATACCTGCCCACCCCCATTCCTTCTCAAAGAAGTGGCAGGCCAAGTCCAAAGACTGTGACCACCGTGCAGCCGCCCGTGCTGAGCAGGTAAAGCTCAAGTATGACCAGCATGCTCACCCCCTACCCAGACTGAATGTCGAACAGACTGTCAGGATTCAGAACCCGACATCTCTCCGCTGGGACAAGGTCGGGGTCATCATGAGCCGCGGCAAGTCACGGCAATATGAGGTTCGTCTCCCCAGCGGCCGAGTGTGGTGGCGTAATCGTCGCTCCCTCCATTCTGTGTCATTCCCTGGTGTTGACTCCCTCCCACATATCCCTGTGGCCCCTTGCTCGGACCTGGAAAAGTCCTTAATTCAGAACCCTCCCCGTTGGTCCCATGCAGATCTCCAAGGCTATAGAGAAAAAGCCCGCTCGAGACGGACCTATGAGCGTGAAGGGGGAGGGAGGTGTAGATGAGTGATAAACAGGTCACGTGTACACATATTCATTGTAACACACATACATACATCTCCCATGAATCTGTGGCAACAGTGTTGGCTGCACTGTTTAAGCAGCAACACCGCAGCATATGTTAGACAGAGGCGTACGTTAACCCCAACAGGTCGCACCCCCCTTGCTTCTCTTGTACTCTCCAGTAAAGAACCCTTTTCGGAACCTCTGGTGTTTCTTTCGCCCTCTACACCGAAAGGACATCCAGACACGGTACTTTCTGTACCCATACACATGCTGCTGTCTTCTTCCATCTTCTTGAGTGCTTCTCTGCACACAGCCCTCTGGTAGTTGCACTTTAATGTTTTGATGACACCCATGTCCATCGGTTGCAACAGGGAAGTTGTCCTTGGGGGAAGGTAGGAAACGCAGACATTCGGATGGTCCAGGTTAAGTGCTTGTGAAGTGTGTCTACCAGCATTGTCCACCAGCAGAACTGCCTTGAATGCCAGAATTCAAATCATGTTATCACGAGTCAAAGTCGTGTTCAGCAAGCCATGGGATGTTTTACCTATTCGTGTAAATGCGAGTTTCGTGCACGGTGAACTCGTGTTCGGCGGGGTATGACAGTAAATACTTAGAAAGAGAAGGAATAATAACAAATAGACAATTTGGATTCAGAACAGGAATATCATGTGTTACAACCATTTAAAGTTTTTATTCAAGAGTAGTAAACATAACACAAGAAAGAGATGGATGGGTGGATTGCATATATTTAGACTTAAAAAAGACATTCGATATGGTTTCGCACAGGAGATTACTATGGAAGTTGGAAAACATTAAAGAACTGGATGGAAGACTACCTGAAAGGAAGGGAAATGAGAACAGTAGTAAAGGATGAAAAATCTGAGTGGAGTGAAGTGAAAAGTGGAGTACCACAAGGATCAGTTTTGGCACCAATAATGTTTTTAATATATGTAAATGACATGACAGAAGGAGTAAGCAGTTACATAAGTTTGTTTGCAGATGATGCAAAATTACTAAGAAAAATAGGAAACCACAAGGATTGTGAGAAGCTACAGAATGATATAAACAAGATGTATGAATGGATCAAGACATGGGAAACGGAATTTAATGCAAAAAAATGCTATGTTTTGGAAATGGGAAAAAGTGCAATGAGAACCTCATGGACGTATAAGTTAGGGGAAAATATTATATCAATAGTAAAAGAAGAGAAAGATTTGGGAGTGATAATACAGGACAACATATAAATAGACAACATATAAATAGAATATTTGGTGACACTTTCAGGATGCTAAGGAATATATGGATGGTTTTTCATTTCCTAGATAAAGATATGATGAGAAAAATTATAACTACAATGATCAGACCAAAATTGGAATATGCAAAAGTAATATGATCTCCGCACAAGAAAAAGCATGTGTTGAAATTAGAAAGAATATAGAGAATTGCAACTAAGATGGTACCAGAATTGGAAGAACTAACATATAAAGAAAGATTAAAAGAAATGCATCTGACGACACTGAAAGAAAGAAGAGCAAGAGGTGACTTAATCACTATATATAAATTGATGAACAACCTGGAGGAAACAGATAGAAAAGACCTAATATTGAGAAGAAAAGAAGAGGCTAGAAATTTGAGAGAATACAAGAAAAAATTGCAAAAAGGAATTAGCTTGAAAGATACAAAAAGTACATTTTCCCCAAAAAAGTATAGATACTTGGATTGAACTAAAGGAAGAAGTGATAATGGCAAAGAATGTACATGAACTGAAGAAAAAATTACATACACATACACACACACTATTTCCAGATGATGCCAAATTACTAAGAAAAATAGAAAATAAAGAGGACTGTGAGCATTTACAAAAGGATCTAGATAAGATTCACAGATGGAGTAAACTTTGGGAAATAATGATTAATGCCAAAAAAGTGTAAAGTGCTGGAAATAAGCTGTAGTAGAAAGAGACAGAGTGGAAAGTATTCGATGGGATATGAATGGATAAACAAAACGAATGTTAAAAAAGATTTGAGAGTATGGATTACAGATAATTTTTCACCAGAGAAACATATTAATAAAATCACAGGATATATATCAGCTGCTGAGATATAAAAGAATGACTTTCATATATCTCAATGAAGAGATTAACAAATAGATAACATCATTGATTCTACCAAAGTTAGAATATAGAGCAGTGATTTGGTCACCACATAAAAAGGATATAAAGAGGCTTATACAGTGCCCTCTATTTTTGCGGGTTGCAATTTTGTGACCAAAACCAATCTACATCTCTGCAAGCCCAGGTACAGTAAAATGTTCATTTAAATAAGTTTTCTTATGGATAATGATAATGTTTATGTTTTTCTGTATTTTTCTTTATTGTAGGATGTATAAATAACATTTTTATTCTAAAATGCTCCTAGCCTAGGCATAAGTCTACGGTGTAAAACCGCCGCTTCCAGCCATCAAAACAACCCCCCCCCCTCCTTGCGCAGTAGAGATGCGCCTCTGGGACCTGATCCCTTCCACCCTCAGCCTTCCCCATTCCTACTTATCGTCAGACTCCTGAAGGAGAGGCATCCTGTGGGCTTGAGGGTGGGCTTTTTGCTAGGAGGGACAGGTAAGTGAAAAAATACATTTTAGAATAAAAATTTTATTTGTTTCACCATAGACTACACTATACTTGACTGGACACTCGAAATCTGACCTTTTGCAAACCGGTCCTACAGCAGATTTTTAGAAAAATCTATTAAATAAAATATTTAAAAATAAGATAGGAACCTCAAATAAAAAGCAAACACTTCAGAGTGATGTAGAGAATATGTTTATGAGCAACAAAAACAAATTAGTCAACGTACGTCATCAGTGGGCGACAATTATTAAATCCTAAGAAACCAAGAAAAACACAAAATTTGCAATAATTTCCAGGAATATTGGAATTTCAATCTGAAAACACTTACATGCATAGCCCATGTAGTCTATATTAATATGCAATACCATAGAATACACCATACGTGACTGTGCACTCTAAATCGGGTCTTTCGCAAATGTGTCCTGAGGCGATTTTTTGTTTGTTTTATTTAAACAAAATACTTAAAATCATTATAGAAACCTCAAACAAAAAGCAAACACCTCAGAGTGATGTGAAGAATATGTTTATGAGCAACAAAAACAAATTAGTCAACATACGTCATCGGTGGGCGACAATTATTAAATCCTGACACCAATAAAAACACCAAATTTGCAATAATTTCCAGGAATATTGGAATTTCAATCTGAAAACACTTACATGCATAGCCCATGTAGTTTATATTAATATGCAATACCATAGAATACACCATACGTGACTGTGCACTCGAAATCGGGTCTTTCGTAAATGTGTCCTGAGGCGATTTTTTGTTTGTTCTATTTGAATAAAATACTTAAAATCATCATAGAAACCTCAAACAAAAAGCAAACAACTCAGAGTGATATGAAGTATATGTTTATGAGCAACAAAAACAAATTAGTCAACATACGTCATCGGTGGGCGACAATTATTAAATCCTAAGACACCAATAAAAACACCATATTTGCAATAATTTCCAGGAATATTGAAATTTTAAACTTAAAACGCATACATACATAGCCAATGTAGTCCATACTAATATACATGCATGCTTGAAATAATATTTGAAACTATTTCCAAATATTCTGTTTGGTTTTCTACGTTTTCACTGAGCATGGCAGGATACACAACACCTTACTGTTGAGAGTAATTGTAAAATATAACCAAAACTTGAACACAACACCCTAAGTCACTCGTAATCAATTCACTCATACTCATACTTCACTCATACTTTCATATACCCATAAATAACATCAAGAAAAAATTTAACATTCCTAATCAACTTACGATGTTTGCTGAGTGTCATCGAGAGAGCGTTTCTCAGAGACTGTGTAAAATAACTCCATTGTAATTCCTTATTGGGGATGGTCTCTAGTCAGCTTGTTGGTTTCATTGCCTCCTCCTCCTCTTCTATCTAGCAATGTTCTTTCCAATGATCTTATCACCATACTTCACTTTCCCGGCGTACGTATTTTTCCTTTTATCCTGCCATGCTCAGTGAAAACGTAGAAAACAAACAAAATATTTGGAAATAGTTTCAAATCTTATTTCAAGCATGATTCAGAGTATACAATAGAACCTGATGAAGCTACGGTCACACTAGGTTTTGCTAACGCTAGCCTGGCTTCCGTTTTTTCTGGATTTACAGCGATATGACTACCAGTCTGGTCAACGTAGAACTAACCTTGTGGAATCAGCTGATCATAACAACAACACAAGCCGTTATGGAGGAAGCACTTCTCTTCTTCTTCTTCTGCTCATAAACATTTTCCATGAGACTTATAATAGCGTCACGGGACCAATGAATTGAACTATTTATGTTGTTGACCTTTGTAAAGGATTGTTTTGGTCTTCTTCTTCTTGTGACCTCTTTCGCCTTTTGCCTTTCGCGCCACGAATTGTTATGAAAAATTCATTCCCAAGCCGATATAGCGATTATATGACATTTGATCACAATCAAATCATATTCAGTAATGGTTATTTCACAATATGTGATGTTTTATTTCAGAAATTATTGCGAATTTGCTAGATTTTTTTTATATAAACAATATGCTTTATACACAACTACCACACGATTTTTCACTCAAACTTGTAATCTTTATGTTAATTTCCTATTTGCAAAAGTTGTAAAATCATTTTTTATGTTCAGCCATGGTTCAGCAATCATTACTGATTGTAAAGACATGACATACAATGTCCTAAGTAGAATATGAACTGATATATGAAGTATTATCTGTCATCACTCATAGCAGCGGAATCTATAGGACCGAAATGTAATATCGTCTGTCAGCGATTGTCGCGAGTGTCCAGTCAAGTATGGTGTAGTCTATGGTTTCACATATTACCTGTTCCTCCTAGCCTAGGCAGATTCCCACATTTTAGGAGGTGGGCGATGCCTCGAGGGGTGGTTTGATTATGGGTGAATAGTCCACAAGAAAAGGCAAGACTCTCACCTGGGAAGTGTTAGCAGTCTCCAGTGAGTCAGTGAGTCTATGCCGGTGTAGAGCCTCCCAACAATCCTTGCCGCGTCCGTGAACCGAAGTAGGCAGGCTAGGAGAGTGGAAAGGGGGGCAGCAACCTCAGGGGATAACACTCCCTGCTGTCATGATGGGTCCAATAGCGAAGACATCATCATGGACCCTCTGTATAGTATAGCATAGTATGGTGAAATGACGCACGGGGCTGGCTTTGCGTCACTAGCTCTGTCCTCATGCGCTTGGTGGACGAGGGAGCGAGGCATGGGCATAAGCTCTTCCGTACCCCTTCTCCCTTTGACCGAGTGGTAGGGTACGCATCTCGTCCCGTTGGTAAACCACAAACGGTCGGATCCTCACCTTTGGGTCGTAGATGGGCTAGCGGGCGTTCAACCTCACTTAGAACCACATCTGAGTCCCAAGACGAGGGAAGATCCGAGGAATCAGACAACGGACTTCCCTCCATCTCGTATTGGGACGGAGGAGTGTTCGACAGGGCGGCCAACTGAGTGGCGCGCGCCGAACGAACACTCGTTGGCTCGATCCCCAAGCTAGTCTCCCGTGACCCCTCAGCTGGGGGTGCCTGTTGCACTCTGCTAGTCGCCGCGGTCTTTGGGAGGCTCGGTCTGTCATTTACCAGACTCTCAGCTTGAGGTAACGAACATGCTGGAAGAAAATCCAAATTGGAAAGGCAAGCATGCAGCTGACTAGCTATCATCTTGGAAAACATATCCTGCACAGATAGGCTACTTGTCAAGAGCGAGGCAAGCTGGTTAGGAAGGCCGGAGCCTGACTGGGAAGCAGAGTCAAAAGGAGCAACAGAACTGACTGTAGACAATGCATTTGCCTGCTCATTACTCCGCCCCAAGCCTTTGCTACTCTCCTTCTTGCTAACCACTGAGGGGGTCCCTACAGGGCTGGCATCACACGAACCCTTGCCCTTGGCATAGCGGGCCCTTCTCCTTGAAAGCTCAAGCTGATACTCCCTGGCCCCCTTCACCACCGCCGAATCCCAAGACACACACTCCTGACATCTTGAGGACTGGGCACAGTAACCACAACAAGTAATACATACAGTGTGCGGGTCTCTGGTGGCCTTAGCCAGCACCCTGTTGCATCCTGAAACAGCACAGGTCCTTTTCCCAGCGATGGTGGTAGCAGTCACTGTAGGTCCGTGAACAGCTGGTGGAGAAGCGGCTGGAAAAGTAGTTTCCTCCTGGGAGCCAGATCCGCTATGGTTCTTTAACTCTGGTGACGTCTGCAGAGACCTTTCTAGGTCTGCTGTGTCCAGAGAGAAGGAGCTCCTAGCGGCCATGACGAAAAAACACCAAAAAAGACGAAATCGTAACGGGAAGCTTCAGTGTTGACGCTGCAAGCTTCCAGCTAGGAATGGGGAAGGCGGAGGTGGAAGGGATCAGGTCCCAGAGGCGCATCTCTACTGCGCAAGAGGGGATGGTTTGTTTTGGTGGCTGGAAGCGGCGGTTTAATACCGTATACTTATGCCTAGGCTAGGAGGAACAGGTAATATGTGAAACAACTACATGTATATGTGTACAAACAAGGATAAAACTATGACTAAAATCACCATAAGTTTCATATGCAACTGGCAAAGGACAAGCTAGCTAAGCCTCTTGTCACTCACTGCATTTGTGATTCCAATGAATGTCACAAATATATATGATACTTATCATACAGAACTTGTATGAACAGTAAGTGATTATAATTTTATGGTGGTTACATTATAGAAATATTTTGGTGATGGTAAAGAGGTTAAAACCACATGTTGTAAATACGTTAAAACCACAATGTGTTGAATTCACTTCATTGTTTGTTGTAAAGTCACACTACCTCCTATCAATAGTACAGGCTACAGATAATTTTCAAAAATTCGATCCTATTCTTTCACAGGAAGCTTACTAGTAGTAATATGCAGTCCAGCAGATACCCTAGTATTGGACCAACAAATATTCTGGCATGTGTTCCTCTTAGGGATTCTTAGTTACATCAGTATAATAAGATAAAACTTCATGCACATATCATTCGAAAAATCATCAACAAAACTCCATATGCCTGTATGTTGAGCAAGATTCTGAGTTTTGACGAAGAAATTGAGACATTCCTTGTACCAACTTCACTCACTTTTATGATACATAGCCACAAAGCTACTTACAGAACAGGAGCGAATAATAGACTCTCTGTCTCAAAAATAATCAATAAATAAAAATCTTAAAGCAGCACTCACCGCTATTTCTCTGCATGCCGACATGGACAATCCTGTTCCCTCGATCTGCTTGAGAGCATACTCCTTGGTGTCAGAACTGCAAGGATAAAAGTTTAGATTAATTTCTTGTCCACTACCAATTACATTATGGGTTTTGGTGAAGCATTTGCAATTTCCTCCTGAATGCATGGGGGAAAAATCTGGGCAAAAAAATTAATATTGGATGCTTCTGGATTTATCCTTCCCATCCCACCACCCTCATACTATCATATTTTCTGATGTTGAAAATGCACCAGTATCAAAGACGCACTTCTATTTCGATTTGCAAGATTTTTAAGAAAAAAAATCATATTATATCTTGCTTGAGTTCTGGCCAGCTGTAGTCCCATTTAAATTATGTTTACTTCTTGATGCAGGCTTTAACAGGTCCTCGTGCTTCCTGCAATAATGAATCGTCATCACCGTTGGTGTTATTATAGAATTACTCTCTGTATAGAGGGATAAGTTTGCATAGTGTGCCAGGAAAAGTGTATGCAAGTTTTGACGGAGAGGCTGATGGAAGTAACTGAAGTTAAGGTTAGCGAGGAACACGGAGGGCTTAAGAAAGGAAAAGGCTGTGTGGATTAGATATTTGCAGTTAAAGTGACGATAGAAGAGTACTTAGGGAAGGGTGAAAAACTGTATGCAGTATTGATAGACCTAGAAAAGTATATGAAATAATAGATAAGGAAGCTCTCTGGAAAGTTCTGAAAATTTATGGTGTTGGAGGGCAGTTATTGGGAGGCGAGTGCATGTGTGAAGATGGATGGAGAGCTAAGCGAGTTTTCCTATAGGAGTGGGAATGAAAACAAGGATTTGTGATATTGCCATGGGTGTTTATTACTTTTATGGATGAGTGTATGAGAGAAATGAAAGCTGAAAAATGTAGTAGCAAGACTGAAGATTAATGGAATGGGTTGGGTGGTGGTGGCATGCCTGTTTACAGATGACACTGTGTTATTTGCAGAGAGTGAGTGAGTAAAGGCGTTTACATGTAGTGTCAAGTCGACTTGATAAAAAGCAAAATCTGAGCAAGTATGAACCAGATTTTGGCAAATCCACCCAAGATACGAATTTATGCATTTGCCATGTGACCAAACAACCAATCAGGGCACAGCAACTTTCTAACTTCATCCAGAAAGACACTCAAGGGATATATTTCGAATAAATAAGAGGAAAGTAAGATGTTTGAGACCATAACAGTTGTTGAAATACATAACATTTATAATACATGTTGTTTTTTATATAAAAGAAAACCAAAAACAAGCATACAGCTTGAAATATATTAGAGAATTGTTGAAAATAACGAGATGTGGATCTGTGTGTGGGTGGAGCGAAGCGGATGTGTGTGCTTTCATGAGAAAGAATCAGGGTATATATTTTGAATAAATCAGAGGAAAGTAAGATGTTTGAGACCATTATAGTTGATCGTCTACATAAGATTTATATTATATATGTTGCTTTTAATATAGAAGAACACCAAAGACAAGCAAAAAGATTGTAATATATTAGAGAACTGTAGAAAATAACGAGATGTAGCATTCAGTCCTGTATGAGTGTTGATGTTTTAATGCTTTATGTGGTTGTGGCTTTGGCAAATAATTGTAAATTAAAGTAAGAAATAAGATGTTTGAATATTGCACAAAAATATTAAAGCCATAGAAAGAGTTTGAATAATGAAGATAGATCCAAGATCGAACATAAAACATCACACCTTCACACAGTGCCCGCGAGTTTGTCTCTCCGAGCCTCTGGGTGCAGAGCAAGGGGAGCGTGGCTTCATACAGAGAAAATCATGATATCTATTTTGAATAAATTAGAGGAAAGAAAGATGTTTGAGACCATTACAGTGGGTATAATTTAAAAGATTTATATTATATATGTCGCTTTTAATATAAAAGAAAACTGAAAACAAGCATTAAGATTGAAATATATTAGGAAAATTGTGGCAACACCACACTTGACCATCACCTTAAATCGTGTTCGCGAGAACATTAGGAAGTTCGGCCACACGTGTACCGAGTACAACGGGCCAACTATCATTACGGTGATTCCTTTACGGAATCACCGGTAAATCCTCGTATTCTCGACACTCGTTAGATACCTTGTCATGGTTAGACCATCACCTTAAATCGTGTTCGCGAGAACATTAGGAAGTTCGGCCACACGTGTACCGAGTACAACGGGCCAACTATCATTACGGTGATTCCTTTACGGAATCACCGGTAAATCCTCGTATTCTCGACACTCGTTAGATACCTTGTTATGGTTAGAGTAGGTACCACTAGATAAAGGGGATGATGGGAAAAACGCGTGACGTCACTGGAACTGAGGATATATATACCGGTCTGGGCGGAAGGTCAGTCACTAGTGTTCCGTGACCCCGCTCCAGACAGGTAAGCCTTCAGTGTTCCTAAAAGCCTTGCCACACTCTTGAAAAAACATTGTTAAGATTAATATCTAACAGTAAATTGTCCTCCCGAATACAGCTGCCGAGAGGACCAGCAAATGACTGTCTTTCGGTTGTGGTTTGACTAAGGCTGCATATGGAGTTGCCTTTCGCTGTGGACGACGGCAAGAAGGACCCAGTGACTCAAACATTATTTGTGGCGTGAGTGTATCCAGGTCGTTTTCCATCAGTTCCCTCACGTATAGTTAGGTAGGATAGAATAGGAATATTTATGTGTTAATGTATTTCTTTATGTTTGTGTCGCAAAGGGTGGATAAGCACTTGTAAGAGCACCACCACGGATATAGTGAGTACTTTCCTTATTTATTCATCATTAAAGTTGTCCATTATTTTACTATATTCGTTTTCTGTTCGTATCTCAACCTCGGTGGTGGAGGGCCAAGTGGTAGTAGTAGCAATAGTGTCGATGCCCAAGTGGTGTCATGGTGGCAGCATAGAAAGTAGATAGAAAGTAGAAGATAAGAAGGTAGAGTTTATACCGAAACGGTACAGTGATGACAGCAGTGTCAATAGAAGGTAATATTTACCTACGGTACAGTGGCAGTAACACTGACCCTCGGTACAGTGGTGGCAGCGGTGGGATTTATAGGGATAACTCTACCACAGGTGGACGATGAGATAGACATTGGTGTAGCCCTGGAGGTAGTGAAGCAAACATCCCGTGACAACAACCGGAAGTGGTTGGCGCGAGCTAATCTCGGTAGAAAAGAGCAAACAGTAAGTGTGGGTGATCTAGTGTGGGTAAAGAAAGAACAAATTAGCTCTTCCATCGAATGAAAACTAGGGATAAAGTGGATTGGCCCCTATAAAGTGAAGGAAGTGAAGCAGGGCTCTTCCATATCATCCTCATCCTCGGAAGGCAACACGCTCTCGCTCATGTCGATTATATACCCTTCATCACCTACAAAACGTTTTAATTTGTCCGGGCACCAGACAAATTAAAACGTTTTGTAGGTGATGAAGGGTATATAATCGACATGAGCGAGATCGTGTTGCCTTCCGAGGATAAGGATGATATGGAAGAGCCACGCACAGCCCGACAACGGAGGCCTATGAGGAGATACGTAGAGGAGTGTTTATTAATCTCTCTCCTCAACACTCCTCTACGTATCTCCTCACAGGCCTCCGTTGTCGGGCTGTGCGTGGCTCTTCCATATCATCCTCATCCTCGGAAGGCATCTCCGATGATCTCGCTCATGTCGATTATATACCCTTCATCACCTACAAAACGTTTTAATTTGTCTGGTGCCCGGAGGATTGTGTCGCCACTGAAAGTGTTTTCCAATTCATACGACACTCCTCCCTGCTTCACTTCCTTCACTTTATAGGGGCCAATCCACTTTATCCCTAGTTTTCGTTCGATGGAAGAGCTAATTTGTTCTTTCTTTACCCACACTAGATCACCCACACTTACTGTTTGCTCTTTTCTACCGATATTAGCTCGCGCCAACCACTTCCGGCTGTTATCACGGGATGTTTGCTTCACTACCTCCAGGGCTACACCAATGTCTATCTCATCGTCCACCTGTGGTAGAGTTATCCCTATAAATCTCGGAGCGTGGCGATTGAACATTAAGTAGTGTGGTTGTTCTCCTGTGGTTTCGTGTACTACCGCGTTGAGTATTTGTTGGCACTGGGTGATATAGTCGGGCCACTTAGTTGGTTGACCTTTACTCAAGCACGCTAACACGGACTTAAGGGTTCTATGTAAACGTTCAGTGATGGAGTTTCCTTGAGGATGGTATGGAGTGGAGTAAACTTGGTGAATTCCTTGGACTTTACAGAAGTCCGCCAGGTGAGAACGGAACTCACAAGCATTATCAGCTAGGAGCGTTTTTGGCCTTCCATAGTCCCCCACGTATGATCTAATACCCCTAACTACCTCTTCAGCCTGCCTCGAACGTAATTTTAGATAGGATAGAATAGGAATATTTATGTGTTAATGTATTTCTTTATGTTTGTGTCGCAAAGGGTGGATAAGCACTTGTAAGAGCACCACCACGGATATAGCGAGTACTTTCCTTATTTATTCATCATTAAAGTTGTCCATTATTTTACTATATTCGTTTTCTGTTCGTATCTCAACCTCGGTGGTGGAGGTCCAAGTGGTAGTAGTAGCAATAGTGTCGTGGTGTCGTGGTGGCAGCATAGAAAGTAGATAGAAAGTAGAAGATAAGAAGGTAGAGTTTATACCGAAACGGTACAGTGATGACAGCAGTGTCAATAGAAGGTAATATTTACCTACGGTACAGTGGCAGTAACACTGACCCTCGGTACACATGTAAATGCCTTTAATGTGAATAAAGTAAGCATCAGATATCAAAAGTCATATGGCACTATGTTTAAGCTGAAAAGCAAACAGCAAAGCAAAGAGATGACGGTAAGGTAAAACATAAGGAAGGAAAGAAACATTAGTTATAGTGAAATGGTTAGAAGGATGTGGGCTTGTCAAAGAACAGCAAAACCAGAGCCATAGTTATAGCTAACATCCGTGGGCTAACTTGTTTGGGATTGATAGACTAGCTCACAAAATACTCAGGGCCCACACTAGCGCCCACCATTTTCGTCATATGCGATAAAATAAAAACATTGGCGATAATTGTATCATATCGGCAAATGTTCTTGGCAACAGTATATTGCATTCTGTATTCTGTAACATAATTTGGTTTAATTTTTTTTTTTATTTGGCTACAAAGTTGGCTACAAGTTTTAAATGTCCAGAGCAAGCCCTGAATACTGTACAGCATTGTCAAAGCAGAATAGACCTATCAGATGTAAACCCTCATAATGACTGTCATGAGGACTGTCGGAAAGCAGCAATGATACCACTGTTTATTTTGATTTTAATACTTGGTAATTTATCCATATACCAGTATTTATCATTTTATTATTCACATCACTATCAATACAGCAATTTACTCAAAAAAAAGCTATCAGAATCATTAATCAAACCTAACAGGTTAATATTCGGTTCTTTAACCACTCAATATCTCTTTACCTTTATAATGCACTGCAAATTCAACCTCAGAAACTTGTTTAGATCCCCTCCAACAGTTATGCCTCTGAATTACAGAAAAAAATAGGAATATCTAATATTTTCTAAAATATATTGAAAAAATTCTAATTCTCACGACAATAACCTGCTATTGGTAAGGCAATGAAGATATTACTGCATGACACCTTGCGGGGAGAAGAGAGTCACGTGTCAATAGAGCCAATGAAATCCATTGTTTTGAGTCGCATGACTTCTGGAGTCAATCATATCTCATTATTTCATATCACTCACAATTTCTAAAGTGAGGCCTGAGTTCAAATATGGCACGTGGGCAATCACAGAGAGGAAGAAAGCTTTCTAGAATACTTCAAAAGCCATGGCGTGCTTTCATAGACTGTTAAGTGTGATTCCTGCGGTATAGCGTATAATTTAAAGCCCTCATATATCAATTCTAATAGCCCAAAAGTTAGGGACAAGTCAACCACATTCTGGATACGGTAAAAGCGTTTACATCAGTGGCCAAAACATCTGTGTCCTTTACGAACACGTTAGAGGCATCCTGTTTTGATAAAGAGAGGTGCGCATGCGCAAGATCACTTTTTTGCAGCAGCGGCAGAGACAACACATTCACCACCAGTCTCCACAAGTCCCTAAAGCACTACTAGCTAGCAATATCTCGTCTCCTGCCTGCATCTTGTTCCCTTTTATCAATAGTTCTTCTTAACCTAACTCTATAATCCTCCGTGGCTACCCTGACGCTAAGTTTATTTCATTATTATCCTTATATAATATTTAATGCGCTTCCTTAACAAAAGATGAATGCGAGGGCGGAGCTACAGCCTCTTGAATGGGCGGAGTTATGGCCTCTTGGGGCAAAGCTCATTTCCTCTTATCGATAAAGCATTATTATTTATCTATTTCATTGCTTCTACTATATTTTCACATCCTAATTCACACGTAATAATGATATTATTAAATTACAATGGTGTTTATAGTGTATAAAAGCTGCTATATTTTTTTTTATCTGTAACAATACATCGATATATCCATATATCGAGGTTAATCTACTGAGCCAAACATGACATAACATGATTGTTATGTACGATAATGCATCATATTTATCCTTTCTAAATATCCAATAACAGCATTTGCCTTGCCTTCTTTTATTATTAAAAAAATACAGTAATATATATTATTACATTCTATGCAGTTATTCTTACCTAATAACACCTGGAATTTATTCTAAAATATATCCTGATATGAAACTACACATGCCCCGCCCTCCTCGCCAAGGTTAGAGGCCAATATGTCGCTATTTACTACAACTTCCCTAATATATTTCAATCATTATACCTGTTTTGGGGGTTTTTTATATCAAAAGCAACATATATAATATAAATCTTATGTATTAAACCCACTGTAATGGTCTCAAACATCTTGCTTTCCTCTAATTTATTCGAAATATATTCTGTTGAGTGTTTTCAGTAGATGATGTTGGATGTTGCTGTGCCCTGATTGGATATTTGATCACAGGGCAAATGCAGAAAATCGTATTTTGGTTGGATTTGCCATAATTTGCTCAGATTTTGCTTTTTATCAAGTCGTCTTGACATTACATGAAAACGTCTTATAACGTAAGTAGAATAATATTTAAACCTTTATTAATAGTCAGAAAGTGTTCAATCTTGTTTATTATCATACAGATTATGCATAACCTTGTATGTGTGAATTTTCGGCAAAATATTTTGTATTCTTGGAGGGTTAATGGGAGTTATAAGAAGCTTATGTACCATGCCTAAGAACCAATCATACTATTTAGATGTATTTCAACATCGTTCATCTCGTGGTTTTTCATCTCGCGGCCGATAGTCCAATACCAATTATGCACGATGACCGTTCTTACTGTAGTGTGTGGCTATTTGGCAGCATGGAAAGACTTTCAAAGAAAAAGTTCTTTGTTCCTCCAACTGGCGAAGAGGACAACAGAAGTGCACACACCTTGATACCTCTCATCAAGAAATATATCTTGCTGGGAACTACCATCGTCAGTGACTGCTGGAAAGCACACACTTCAATTAAAGAAGAGAGCTATACGCGTTGGATTATTAACGACTCAGAAAATTTTGTTGATCCAGAAAATAACAAAGTGCACACACAAAACATAGAATGTTTATGGAGAGACCTCAAGAGGTGGGACGAAGCAGCCTGAAATGAAGTGCAAGTACTTTGAACAATATTTTGCTAGATATCTAGATACAGTGGAACCTTGACTTACGAGTTTAATTCGTTCCGTGACCGAGTTCGTAACTCAATTTGCTCGTATATCAAATCAATTTTCCCCATTGAAATTAATTGAAATGCCATTAATCCGTTCCAGCCCCCAAAATACCACCCAATTTTTTGTTACGTGTTTTTAGATAAGAAAAATGTATTTATAAATAACAAATATTGTATAAAAACATAATAAAAGATAATGTAAAGCAAATCAGCATGAATGGCTCGTGCCTTCTCACAGGTGATACCCTCCATCACGGTGTCTCCCGCAAGCTTCTTCTCTCTCACCCACATCAATAGCATATTCTCCATCTTTTCATGGACAGAGGTCCGGAGCTTAGAAATTATTTTAACGCCCTTGGCTGGTGTTATAGCCTTTATCGACTCCTGCTTCAATATGGTACATATCGTAGAAGTACTGCGCTCGTATTGCCTCGCCAAGTCGATTACTGGCACACCTTGCTCGTGTTTTTCTATGATTTCACGCTTTATTTCGATAGACATCATCCTTTTCTTCTTTGCACCGCTGTCCTTTCCTCTCACTTTTTTAGCACCCATGGTTACAAACAAGAAATTTGGTAAAATAAATGCCCAAAAGCACAGAACGCGAGCACAACAGAGATCCTTACGCGGCGAGGTAAACACAAGCAGAGAACGAATTTTGCACGGGAGAGCTGGGCGAACGTATGGCTGCGTTTACTAAGACAATACTGGACGCTCCGTATTGCTCGGTGACAAGATTAGAGGTTTGTAATATTTTGTTTAATTATAATAAATAAGCATTTCATGGTAACAAACTATAATATTTTATATTTTGGCACTAAGCTCCTGTAGGTTTGCTACTGTAGCGTGCAGTATTGTCTAGTGAACGCAGTCCTGACCATGACTCGTACCTCAAATTTTGGCTCGCAATTCAAAGCAAAAAATCGACCGAGTGACGGCTCGTGTCTCAAAAAACTCATATGTTGGGGCACTCGTAAGTCAAGGTTCCACTGTATCTATTCATAATAGAAAATTACCAACACCATCACCAACTATTTTTTGAGGCTGCTGCTCGCCTAACCTAACCTAACTTAACCTAACCATAACATAACCATAATCTAACCTAACAACCTTAACCTAACCATAACTTAACATAACCTAACATAACTTCAAAGACAAAGAGAGACAAAGAGAGGAAAAAGAAAGGACAGAAGGTCTTATTCTGCATTTTTACCAAATAATTGCATGGCGCAACAAACAAACATCAGATTAAATCAAAACACATAAAAATCTATCAGAAAAAATTGCTTTGTCCAAAAAACAGACTGGACCATCTTCCGTATCTTTACCTATCTTAGGTTTCGTTAGGTTTAGTTAGGTTTGGTTGGGATAGTTTTGGTTAGATCTCGTCAACTGCAGCTCTGGGAAGGTTATGCTAACAAAGCAATTTTTTCGGTAAACTTTTAAACCTGCACCAGAATGGCGTGTGGCTACGAAAGAAAATGGCGTCTGCACCTCGCACAACCCCCTACTTTTAGTCATAAAAAACATTTGATAGCTTCTGAATCAACTAACATAACATAAATTAACCATACCTTAACTTAGTTATTTCTTTACAACTACTGCTCCACCTCTTTCTTTTTTCTCTCTTCTACAGTATACATAGTGTACTCAACACATCTGTGAAGGTTTCAGGCAGTACTCACCATTATTTACCTTGCAAAACGCAAGGTAAATAATGGTGAGTACTGCCTGAAACCTTCACAGATGTGTTGAGTACACTATGCATACTGTAGAAGAGAGAAAAAAGAAAGAGGTGGAGCAGTAGTTGTAAAGAAATAACTAAGTTTAGGTATGGTTAATTTATGTTATGTTAGTTGATTCAGAAGCTATCAAATGTTTTTTATGACTAAAAGTAGGGGGTTGTGCGAGGTGCAGACGCCATTTTCTTTCGTAGCCACACGCCATTCTGGTGCAGGTTTAAAAGTTTACCGAAAAAATTGCTTTGTTAGCATAACCTTCCCAGAGCTGCAGTTGACGAGGTCTAACCAAAACTATCCCAACCAAACCTAACTAAACCTAACGAAACCTAATATAGGTAAAGATACGGAAGATGGTCCAGTCTGTTTTTTGGACAAAGCAATTTTTTCTGATAGATTTTTATGTGTTTTGATTTAATCTGATGTTTGTTTGTTGCGCCATGCAATTATTTGGTAAAAGTGCAGAATAAGACCTTCTGTCCTTTCTTTTTCCTCTTCTTCCCTACATACTATACATAGTGTACTTAGCAGATCTGTGAAGGTTTCAGGCGGCGCTCACCATTATTTATCTCGCAGAACGTCTTTGAAGTTATGTTATGTTAGGTTACGGTTATGTTATGGTTAGGTTAGGTTACGGTTAGGTTATGGATAGGTTCAGTTATGTTAGATTCAACTAGGTTCGGTTATATAAGATTTTTACATTTTATTACCCAAATCCAGAAAAGAAAAAAAATCTAAGGTTAATCTTGGGTAATAAAATGTAAAAAATCTTATATAACCGTAACTTAACTTAACCTTAACCTAACCAACCTAACCTAATATAACCTAACCTAACTCCAAAAACGTTTTGCAAGGTAAATAATGGTGAGCACCACCTGAGACCTTCACAGATGTGTGGCGTACACTATGTGTGGGGAAGGAGAGAAAAAAGAAAGGGTAGAAGGCCTTATTCTGCACGTTTACTATTGCTTTAAGTAATCCTAAGCAAACCTAATTAAACCCAACCAAACCTAACCTAACCTAAGCAAACTTACTTATACCAAACCTAACCTAAGCAAACCTAATAAAACCTAACTTATTTTGACGTCAAAACACATCAAAATCTATCAGAAAAAAATTATTTTGACCAAAAAAAACTGGGCCGTCTTTCGAATTTTTATCTAGAGCACTGTAGCACAAAGCCATCTGGTCCCCATGTACTTTTTATGGTACTGGTTAAATACTTACGTCCCGACCGCCAACCAGCTGCTAGGGATTGCCAGACACTGCCAACCTTGCAGTGCTACCAACCAGGTTAAGTTATGGTTAGGTTAAGGTTGTTTGGTTAGATTACGGTTATGTTATGGTAAGGTTAAGTTAGGTTCAGTTATATAAGATTTTTACATTTTATTACCCGAATCCAGAAAAAAATGTTATTGCGAATCCTAACTTTTGGGTAATAAAATGTAAAAATCTTATATAACTGGACCTAACTGAACCGAACCTAACCGTAACCTAACAACCTTAACCTAACCATAACTTAATCTAAATACTCTCATTCCGATGCGGTGTCGTTGGTAGCACTGCAAGGTTGGCAGTGTCTGGCATCCCCTAGTTACCTAGTAGCTGGCTGGCGGTCGAGACGTACGTATTTAACATTTGTCCTTTTTATTTCACCTTACCTGTCTTTCCTTTTTGCCTTATACACATGTCCGTAGGTACCTCGACCCACTTTGCATCCCTCGTAACAAAACAATTCCTCAACCTTGGCTCTCTCATTATTTCGTTTCTCCTTCCAATCATAATCCATGACAACTTCAGTCCTTGATTGAAAACTTCACGATTTACTCAACCTCGCATGCTCAGTTCAGTACAAGTATTATTTACAGATGGATATGCGACTTTTGTGGAAAATCCAAGGTTGATTCCTTAGGAAAATCAGGAGAGTTGTGGGGACACTGAATACTTCAAGGATCATATACAGATAGGATCCTTGGAATACTCTCAGATGCGGCTAAACGGTAAACAGTAAACAAACCCTCAGCGTGACTCCCAACCCAAGTGAAGTCCAAGTGCAGGGTGGATGCTGGGTGGTGTGCCCACACCCCCTTGCCTCTATTTCTCCTACTTTGAAACTTTTCTCTTTACATGATCCGGTGACAAACGGGATTTTTTGTTCTATGTATTTTTATTTTCCCTTAGCCAGTACCCTTTTAATATGAAAAAAAAATTGAAAAGAAATCTAAACAATTGCAACTTTAATAATGACGATGCCCGCATATTTCAACTGCTCGTAGTTTGTTTGCAGCTACAAAACTACCGCAATTACAGCCTATCGAAGCAGAGAGAGAGAGAAAATAAATACTACTAACTTACGGTTTTAATGCTTTGGATCTTCTATTTTGTATATTTCTTCGGTCATCCAACTGCGGTTATTTGGAAGAATCTTGAAAGTATAGCATGTAGCAGAATCAAATGTCGCTGTGACATGGAGCAGTCCATTCATTTAGGGAATAGGGTTGCAGTGTTCAGCTTGTTACGTGTATGGTGCCCTCCACTCCCTTCTTCCTCCATCCACTCTCCATCTCTCTCTCTCTCTCTCTCTCTCTCTCTCTCTCTCCATTATTTTTTTCTTTTATGGAGTAGATATATACTTTTGCCGTATCACTTCCAAAAAGAATGTCATATCGTCTCATACTTTCTGGAATCAAATTAACTACCTGAGAGGACAATAAAACACCAACAAAGAAATTACCCTGTATGAATACACAAATATTATCCCCCCAAAAGAAATCAAGAATAAAAAAATGCACATGCAGTTACTGGATAAAAGTTTGCCACAAACAACCCTGTCACATTGAGGAAGCTTGGAGCCAAGAAGAAAAAGAAAACTACACAAATGATTTTACTCAAAGTGACTCTACAACCATACAAATACTTGTACAAGGCCAGACTCATCACCTCCCACTTCACTTGCTAGAACACTACCACACAGTTAGAACTCTACCCCAAGCAAAGCAAACATGAACCAACCAACCTTCAGTGATAGAGAAGTTATGCAAGCCTTAAGGAACCTAAAGAACAATATGGCTACCGGTCCCAATAACATGAAAGGACAGCTATTCAAAATGCTAGCAGACAGGAAATCTTTCATTGACACCATCCAGAGATGCTACAACAAAACATTCACAATCAAACAAATCCCCCAAACTGGAAAACCTCAAAAACAGTAACGATAGAAAAGAAAAACAAGCCAACAGTCACTGATCTCCACCCCATAGGATTCTTAAACAAGTCTTATAAACTATTTGTGGCAATAAGAACCAAGATTGAGGAACACATTCACAACAACAAAGATAATGAACTGCAAGCAGAATTCACAAAAAGAGACGCATAGAAGATAACTTATTCCTCTTACACTACTACATCGAGTAATCTTTCAAGATAAGAAAACCATTAATCACAATTGCTATAGATTTCAAGAAGGCATTTGATAGCTTTAAAAGGAAGTCACTTGTAGAGTGCATGAAGAAATTTAGAGTTTTTCATCCCCATATTATTGATGTTATAAGTGAATTTTATCAAAACGACAGTACCATCCAGAATCTAAACAATAATAGTAACAAATCTTCAAGTGATCAGCGGCATCAGACAAGGCTGCAACAGCTCCACATCACTCTTCTTGCTGCTAACATACCTCATCATCCTTCACCTAAACCAGGAACGGGCAACCTTTTCAGAGCGAGGGCCAGATGAGACTTTTGAGAGCAGACCACGGACCGGAGTGACAAACGAAATCCCAAAAGTGACTATAGTAATAGTATATATATATATATATATATATATATATATATATATATATATATATATATATATATATATATATATATATATATATACACACACACATATATATATATATATATATATATATATATATATATATATATATATATATATATATATATATATATATATATATATATACACACACACATATATATATATATATATATATATATATATATATATATATATATATATATATATATATATAGTCAGCCTCCGCTGAACACGACTGTAACGTTCCTGAGCCCATCGTGCACGACAAATTTCGTGTTGGGCGAATAACAGGTTCAATAGGAAAAAATTGGTTACGTTCCCAGACCCTCACTTTTGAGGGATTTAAAATTTTTTTACTCCCGCACACTCTGCCTGATTTTTTCACGTGTCTTGTATATTGTGCGGATCGTGGCCTTATGCCAGTTGCTGTCCATCCTTGGCTATTATCAGCCATGCTAATCACATCCATCTTCTCCGCTAGGATCAACACTTTCCTCTTCTTCTCACTTGACCCTGGAGTAGATGGAGCCGAACGCTTGGAGGACATGTTGAGCACGAGATCAGCACTACTACACACAACAACAACAACAACAGAGAGAGAGAGAGAGAGAGAGAGAGAGAGAGAGAGAGAGAGAGAGAGAGAGAGAGAGAGAGAGAGAGAGAGAGAGAGAGAGAGAGAGAGAGAGCACGTGTGCGGGACTGACTGAAGCGAGACTGGGCGAGTCCACTGTGCTTGATGGAGGAGGTCTTGATCTTGATCTTGACTCCCAGGCTGTCCATGCGGGGATGAGCAGAGCCCACCAAAATGGCGCACAACATCCGGCGGGAAATTTAAATCGTGTTATCGCGAGTCAAAGTCGTGTTCGGCAAGCCATGGGATATTTTACCTATTCATGTAAACGCGAGTGTCGTGCACGGTGAACTCGTGTTCGGCGGGGTATGACAGTATATATATATATATATATATATATATATATATATATATATATATATATATATGTATATATATATATATATATATGTATATATATATATATATATATGTATATATATATATATATATATATATATATATATGTATGTGTATATATATATATATATATATATATATATATATATATATATATATACATATATATATATTCATACACTACATTATACAAGAATTTTATTGAAAAACATACAAATTAGTGAGACGGCTGGTGCTGGTTGCTATGAATAAGTGTTTCAATGTCCAGCTCGATGGATGAGGTAGACAACAGATGAATGTCATTGAGATGGTGGTCCGAGAGTTGGGAGCAAAGGTGAGACTTCGTGTACTTCATTTTGGAGAAGAGCTGTTCGCAACACTAGGTGCTGCCAAACATGGCTACTATGCGTTGAGCATGCGCAATGTATTTTGGAAAATTGTTAGAAGGGAGGATGAGGTCGCGGAAGGACAGCATAGAAGAGGTGCGGAACTTCGCCTTCAGTTCATCGTTGCACTGCAGCTCCACCAACTCCTTCTGCAGGGGGACGGGGGCGTTGTCCAAGGACAAGTCAAAGGGGGCGGTGGAAAGCTTGAAGTTCGCAGCCAGTGCTTTGACGTCTGCGAAACGAGAGGTAAAATCCTCCCGCAGAGAGGCGACGACACTAACGCAAGCGTCCAGGTCCTTGTTGTCATGAGTAGCAAGGCGAGGAAAATGCACAAACTGACCAATAGCCAACTGAGCCTTCCACAAGCGCAGTTTAACCTGGAAGGCGGTGATGTGCGCGTGCATGTCTGTCACGAGAATTTCTTTGCCTTGCAGCTTCACGTTGAGGGCGTTCAGGTGTGTAGTGATGTCCGCGTGATCAGAGCCAGGCAAGCGAGCCATCGCGGGTCGGAGAAGTGATCAGCGTGGGGAAGGTTCTTCTGATGGAGGAAGGTGGCGATCTCCTGCTGCAAGTCACACACACGGGACAGCATGGCCCCACGACTCAGCCAGCGGATCTCACAGAAGTAGAGCAGATCGTTGTAGTGTATGTTCATCTCGTCCAATCACTTACCGACCAGTATACACTCATGAGTGGTAGGCAGCCTCAGACTCATGTGTAACAGCTCAATGCAGGCAGCAGACAGACAGATGCCTCTTATAAACACGGTGACAGGCAACTGACTTTTCCATCAAACAGCATGATTAGCTCTGCCGTCCTATTCACGGCGAGGATGCAGCCAATCCCCTTGCTCTGTCACTCCATAGGGACAGGACTACTTGCCCGTGACTACATGTGATTCGATCCGGCAGGTCACATTTGAACTTCATTGGTCGCGCCACCCTGGCGTGTAGGTGGGGCTTATTCACCTTCCCTCCTCCAAGCTAACAAAGGACAGGCCAGGTGACCTGCCTCAGGCAATTCAGGTGGCGACATGTCCTCACCCAGGAAATACCAGAAGGGATTAACGCTCAGGGACATAGCCCATCTCACCACTATAGAGATAAATAGAGAGAAATTTTTGCGGGCCAGATTGCAATGTTAATCCCGAGCAGGGTGGCGGGTCGGACGGTAGGCCTTTGCGGGACGGTAGGCCTTTGTGGGCCGGATCTCAGGCTCCATTCATGAATCTTATCCACATCTGTCTGCAACTCCTTACAATCTTCCTTACTCTTTACTACCCTCATCAGCTTTGCATCATCTGCAAACAGGTTTATATAGCTACTCAAGTCTTCCTGCATATCATTCACATATATCTGGACATAGACTACACCATACTTGACTGGACACTCGCTGACAGACGATATACATTTCTGTCGTATTGATTCCGCTGCTATGAGTGATGATAGATAATACTTCATTTATCAGTTCATATTCTACTTAGGACATTGTATTACATGTCTTTACAATCAGTAATGATTGCTGAACCATTGCTGAACCTAAAAAATTATTTTACAACTTGTGCAAATAGGAAATTAACATAAAGATTACAAGAATGAGTGAAAACCGTGTGGGAGTTGTGTATAAAGCATATTGTTTATAGCAAAAATTTCAGGCAAATTGGCAATAATTTCTGAAATAAAGCATCACATATTGTGAAATCACCATTCCTGAATATGATTTGATTGTGATCAAATGCCATATTATCGTTATATCGGCTTGGGAATGAGTTTTTCACAACATTTTATGGCGCGTAGCTGAGAAAGCTGAGCTTACTGTGATGCCTTGGTATGAAGGGTTAGTTAGTCACCCACTGACACTGGAAGCAGACGGACGCGCTACTGTAGCAGCGTTTTAGCAGTAAGTATGCAACATTTGGTTATTGTAATGTCTGATTTATAAGATTTTAGGAACATTTCAGTACTAAATTCGTATAAAACTCCCTGTAGAAATTGAGCGTAAAACGGTAGATGATGAAACTTTTGTAGCGGTCATTATTTGATCATGGCTACCATCACCATTGTTATGTATTTAAAAATGACCGTGCGAATTTAACTAATAGATACATATCACGGTCATGGTCTAACCAAGTTAGTTAGACCATGATTGATGACCACGGTCACCTCAAAACATGGAATCCGTTAATTCAAAATTCGAATCTCGCTACCTACTACTCATCCCCCCGCCACACACACACATGGGTAATAAAGTAGGATAGTTTGCAACTTATCAATGTTGTTATATGTTAACTTGGTGCAGTCTAAGTATTTATAAGTCAGGTTTGCCAAGCTTTGTGCCTTCATAATCATGTTATTCTTCTGTTCCTTAAATATATCCCCCTTGTCTGTTATTATAACACCTAGATACTTAATATTGTTAGTCACACGGATTCCCTCAATGTTCTCTGGTTTGTGTTCTGCGTTGTGTATGATTATTTAGCTTTTTTCTTTATTTATTTCCATGCCATATTCCTTGCTTATTTCCATCAGTGTTTTGATGTTATCACAAGCTTCTTGTAACGCTATTATAAGTCTCATGGAAAACGTTCATAAGCAGAAGAAGAAAAGTGCTTCCTCCATAACGGCTTGTTTTGTTGTTATGATCAGCTGATTCCGCAAGGCGATTGGTTCTACTTGACACACCTGATGGACAGGGGGACACTAGACGGTGGGGAAGGCCTACATTACCCTTCACCAACTTTGTGCCACATTACTTGCTTTGCCTTGAGTGTCTGGGACTCCCTAATCAACAACAAGGAGAGGAGGAATAAGTAAGTCAAGTTTATTTATATTACAGTACCATTATAATTATTTTTCTTTGATGGGGTAAACAGCATCGGTATATACATACATACATACATATTTGATATGTTTAAATGCCATTATCTTACTGTGTGAGTGCATACACACATGCATTAGGGTTTTTTTTTTTTTTTACATCCTTCGAAGGAATAGATGCTACAGACTAGTAGGTAATATAACTATAGGAATTAATCTATTAATATATATATTTAATTGCACTTCTGAATTATTCTTTTTTTTCGGATGTTTTTTTTTTTTTTTATTTGTATAATTTTTTATTCACTTGTAATGTGCTAACATTCACATTTTATTTCAGGTTTTTTGGTTGTGACAACCATAAGGACACATTCCTGCAGATCCTTGTTGGTTTGGCCAGGAAGTTCCCAGAGTTTGAGGTAGCACAGTGCTGTAATGGGCATTTTGTAATCACCAAGATTCTCCCCGTCGTGGGCGGCAACCTTTTCAATGGTTTTGGCTCCAACTTGTGCAGGGACACAAACTCTGATGTTCACGCCAAGTTGCCCTCCAAACGCCAGGCCACCGGCGACTGTGTGAGGGATACTAGAAGCCATGACCAAATGAAAGGGCAGAAGCTCCAGGGGCAGAAAAAATAGGTGATGGGGGAGATAATGACTGCGTCTTACAAGCCAGTGATTTGTCTCTCTCTTCAAAGGAGTTATACTTACTGCTACTGCAGACTGGTTTTTTTCTGTGCAACAAAGATATTTCTCCCCCTGCAAGACAGTGACTTGTGCTTTTCTTCAAGGGAGCTATACTTATTGCTACTGCAGACAGTGTTATTTTTCTGTGCAACAAAGATATTTTTCCACCTGCAAGACAGTGACTTGTGCTTTTTTTCAAGGGAGTTATACTTACTGCTACTGCAGACAGTGTTATTTTTCTGTGCAACAAAGATATTTTTCCAGCTGTAAGACAGTGACTTGTGCTTTTTTTCAAGGGAGTTATACTTACTGCTACTGCAGAGTTTTTTTTTCTGTGCAACAAAGATATTTCTCCCCCTGCAAGACAGTGACTTGTGCTTTTTTTCAAGGGAGTTATACTTACTGCTACTGCAGACAAGTGTTTTTTTTTCTTCTGTGCAACAAAGATATTTCTCCCCCTGCAAGACAGTGACTTGTGCTTTTTTTCAAGGGAGTTATACTTACTGCTACTGCAGACAGTGTTTTTTTTTTTCTGTGCAACAAAGATATTTCTCCCCCTGCAAGACAGTGACTTGTGCTTTTCTTCAAGGGAGTTATACTTACTGCTACTGCAGACAGTGGGGGTTTTTTTCTGTGCAATAACGATATTTCTCTCCCTGCAAGACAGTGACTTGTGTCTCTCTGGACGCAAGTACGCCAATTCTTTGAGAGTGAGGCCATCGTCAGGCGTGTCAACCTGGTGTGCCTTTCTCGATACACCTTGGAGGAGGTGGCAGAGGAGATGCAGACCGCCAGGGAGCAGCTGGTCATGGAGGACAATCGGGTGGTTCTGATGTTGATTGGAGAGCTCTCTGACCTGGACCCTGAACCGCCAGAAGACCTGCTTGCAGCAGCTACATGGCACTTCTCGGGGAACCTGGGCAAGATGTCCTTGGGTGAAATTATTGCAAATATGGTGTTTTTATTGGTGTCTTAGGATTGAATAATTGTCGCCCACCGATGACGTATGTTGACTAATTTGTTTTTGTTGTTCATAAACATATTCTTCACATCACTTTGAGGTGCTTGCTTTTTGTTTGAGGTTTCTATGATGATTTTAAGTATTTTATTCAAATAAAACAAACAAAAAAAAATCGCCACAGCACCCATTTGCGAAAGACGCGATTTCGAGTGCACAGTCACGTATGGTGTATTCTATGGTATTGCATATTAATATAGACTACATAGGCTATGCATGTAAGTGTTTTCAGATTGAAATTCCAATATTCCTGGAAATTATTGCAAATTTTGTTTTTTTATTGGTGTCAGGATTGAATAATTGTCGCCCACCGATGATGTATGTTGACAAATTTGTTTTTGTTGCTCATAAATATATCCTTCACATCACTCTGAGGTGTTTGCATTTTGTTTGAGGTTTCTATGATGATTTTAAGTATTTTATTCAAATAAAACAAAAAAAATCACCTCAGTACCCATTTGCGGAAGACCCAATTTCGAGTGCACAGTCACTTATGGTGTATTCTATGGTATTGCATATTAATATAGACTACATGGGCTATGCATGTAAGTGTTTTCAGATTGAAATTCCAATATTCCTGGAATTTATTGCAAATTTTGTTTTTCTTGGTTTCTTAGGATTCAATAATTGTCGCCCACCGATGACGTATGTTGACTAATTTGTTTTTGTTGCTCATAAACATATTCTTTACAACACTCTGAAGTGTTTGCTTTTTATTTGAGGTTCCTATCTTAATTCTAAGTATTTTATTTGATTTTTCTAAAAATCTGCCGTAGGACGGGTTTGCAAAAGGCCAGATTTCGAGTGTCCAGTCAAGTATAGTGTAGTCTATGATCTGGAACATGATGGGTGCCAGCACTGATCCCTGTGGTACTCCGCTTGTTACTACACTCCACTCTGAATTTGTCTCTCTAATCACAGTTCTCATTTCTCTATCCTTTAGATAATCTGTCATCCAATCCAGCACTACTCCCTTCACTCCTCCCATATGGTTCATCTTCCACAACAGTCTTTTGTGTGGGACTCTGTCAAATGCTTTCCTGATGTCCAAGTACACTGCATCCACCCAGCCTTCCCTGCCTTGCACTTCATCGATCACTCGTATAAAAACTCAGCAAGTTCGTCACACAAGATCTATCTTTTCTAAATCCGAATTGGCTCTCATTTATCACCTTATTCTCCTCCAAATAGCTTACCCATCTTTTCTTGATAACCGTTTCACACAACTTGCCCACAACACTAGTCAACGACACAGGTCTATAATTCAGTAGCTCCGTCTTTTTCCCTCCTTTATAAATCGGCACAATATTAGCTCGTTTCCATTCTTTTGGTACTTTTCCTTCCTTCAAGGAACTGCTAATCACATCCCAGATTGGTTCCACCAATTGCTCCCTACATTCTCTTAAAGTCCAGCCCGATACTCCATCCGGTCCCATTGCTTTTCTCACATCCAACTTTTCCAATAGTTTTCCAATTTCCTGTCTTTCCACCCTTACCTCCTGCAGTCTCTCCTGCCTCTCTTCTACAATTGATTCTATAAATTCCTCTTCCACATTAAACACAGATTTAAAACTCTTGTTCATAAGTTCACTCGGCTCTTTTGCCGTTTCATAAATCCAACCTTCTCTCTCCAGTTTATCAATGGTCTCCCTGCTCTTCATCTTTCCATTAATGTATCTGTAAAACAACTTAGGTTCTTTCTCACATTTCTGTACTATATCCCTTTCAAAACTTCTCTCTTCCTCTCTCCTTATTCTAACATATTCGTTTCTTTCATTTCTATACTGCTCTCTGTTGATATCGTTTCGGTTCTTCATCCACTTCTTCCATGCTTTGTCCTTCCTTTTCATAGCTTCCACATATCTTCCATTAAACCAACTATATTTACTTTCTCTCACCCTGTACACAGGTACATACTTTTGCACTCCCTCGTTATACTTTTCCAGAAATATTTCATACTTCTCCTGTACTGTCAAGTCTTTCATCACATTCTTCCAGTCTATATTCCCAAAAAACTTCCTTAAGTCTTCAAAATTTGCTCTCACATGGTTCAACCTTCCATTTTTATGATCTTCCTTCCATTTCATCGCCTTCATGTCCTGCATTTCCACTTCCAGTACCACATGATCACTCTTTCCAATCGGACTTGTATATTCAATAATCGGTTTGACTTCAGGTCTCTTCGTAAACACCAGATCAAGCACTGATGGTTCTTCTTCTCCTCTATACCTTGTGGCTTCGTCCACCCATTGTTCCATCGTATTCACCAGTGCCAGTTGCAACAGCTTCTCACTCCACATCCCTTCACCTCCTTTCACTTCCATTTCCTCCCAGTTTACCCCCTTGCAATTAAAGTCCCCCACTAATAGTACTTTTTTATTTTTCCTTATCATATCGTCCAAGCACTGCCAAACTTCCTCTTGCATCCTTCTATGCTCCTCTTGCCTCCATGCATTCGTTTTGGGTGGTACATACGTTAATATGACTCTCCTCCTCTCCCCTTTACTATTTTTAATCACAACGCTTATCACCTCAGCCATGTCCTTCCCATACTGCACATCCTCTACATATATGTCTTTTTTAACCATAATCAGCACTCCCCCATCTCCTTTGTCTTTTCTGTCCCTCCTCCAGATATTGTAACCCTCATTCTTAAAGTTCAGTTGAACTTCTTGCTTGAGTTTCGTTTCTGCTAAGCATACCACTTCAGGTCTGTTAACTTCTAGGTAATCTTTCAATCCCAGCACTCCCGAGAGTAAACCATCAATGTTTGTATACATCCCTTTCAACGCCCCATTTTCCACATTAACTTTTCTTCCTTTTACTACTGTTGTTCTCCCTCCTCTTGTGCTCCCACCACCTCCCTCTCTCTCCCCCTCATGTACCATTTCCGTAGTTTCATGTCCATCACCCTCCAGTAAAATTCCTCTTTCTCGTTCCGTCCTCTGGTCGTTTTTTTCCTTGGCTTCTCTCCTCAAGTCCTTCTCTCTTTCTCTCTCTTCCACATTCATGTCACATTTTATCCAGACGTTCTTGTACTCTTCTCTCTCAGCTAATTTCCATGTTCTTGCCAAGATTCCTTCTGTCGCCACTTGTGATCTCATTCTTACTTTTAATGGTCTCTTTCCTCCCTCCTTATATTTACCAAGTCTAAACGCTTCTTCTATTTCTCGTTCCAGACCTTGTTCTTCATCTTGAACCAATGTTACAATATCTCTCTCTCCTCTTTCTCTCTCGCCATCTTGACTGGGTTTTTCTTTTCTTGTAGTCCAAAAATGACCATAGACTTTTTCTTCTCGACCGTGTCCCTAACTAATCCTTCCTTCTCCTTTATGACTTGTATCACTGTGTCCTTGGTCCGCTCTTGAATCTGTTTTTCTATCACTTCCTTAAAAGTTACTTTTTCGATCTCTTTTTCCTGCTTCCAAGCATTTTTCAGCTCCTCAAACTTAGCCTCGTTAACTCCCCCTTCCATCCCTCCAGCACCCACCTCCATCTTGTCCTTTATGTCCTGAATGGCGCCCTCATACTCATTACATTTGACCTTCAAAGCCTCATTTTCATTCCTTAATTCATCCACAACAGTCTCACATTCTTCACACCTTCTCTTCAAATCCCCGTTTTCTTTACTGAGTTGGTCTTGTCTCTGCAACACTCCATCCAAAATACCTTTCATTAACCGTAATTCCCTTTCAACACTCCTCAACCTCTCACTGTCATCTTTCTCATCTTCAAATCCAGAAAACTCCCCTTCATCACCTGAATCCATCTTTCTAGCTGCTGGTATAGGAGACTCGTATGATAATACTTTCTCTCTAACACTGCCACTGACTACCGATGGTTTGTTTACATTTGAGGAAGGCACGTCCACCCTCTTTTTTTCCATAGTTCAGTTTAAATACACACATTTACGTACTGATTTTTTGGAGACAGGACTCTAGAGACCCCACTCTCCCCCTGCAATATACATATCTAGGCTTTGGCACTTCCTCTCTGCAGAATTCAGCAAAATTCGCGGAGCACTCCTACACACGTGCGTATGTGTGTGTGCACTGCTTGAGATATGCTAGTCCTTCGACATTCGATGAGAACATCCACCACATCTGTCAGCTGCATTTCTGAAGTACTTCATCAAGCCCTTGGCAACCTCTTCTTCAGTGGCCTGAAAGTGCTTGTTGTCCAGCAGCACCCCTGTAAAGTCAAGCAAGATGTATCTTATTCTTAATTTGTCATGTGCAACTGTTGAAAACACATATGAATGAATACATGACAGGTTAGAATTATCTCCAAATACAACTATGCAATCTATAAAATGTAAGATGTGAACAGTTGTACCTCCAGAAATGTCAGGTGTGTGTAACTACAGCAAATACAAGTAACTTAAGTACAAATGTTGTCAAGCCACATTCTTTTTTTTTACATTCTTTAAAAAACATAGGTATATCAATGGAATAATCCTGGCAGTGAAAATATACATGAATAAAGAAATGAAAGACATATCCTGTTTCAAACTTTTTCAATATATACTATAAAAATCATCAATTAAAAGATATTGTTTAGACCACAATACCACGTGTAACTTACGTGTGATCAACGCGCAGAGATGTGTGGCTTTGAAGCCAGTCTTGTTTTCATTGGCTTTGCTCTTCCAACCCATACGGCCTTCCCAATTGAACTTCATTTGCATGTGGTCGGTTAAACATGCATCAACATTGAACTTCACAGCCATTTTCAGGTTGGTGCCGCCATAGGTCAGGTGTCTGTAGTACTGAAACACAAAACAGGTTGGACAGTGATAAGAAAATGGATGGAGGAAAATCAAAGTAAAGGTATTATCTGATACTACCATAATATATATAAACTACCTACATAGCTTGATATTTTAATATCATGTGGTCTCATGCATACCTAGAGTATATATACGTAGTCAACTCTCGCTGTACTGAGCCTCGTTATACCTGAATTTCGGCTACATCAACCCTAGTGACACCTAACAACCATTCGTCTGATATAACGAACAAGTCAGTATATCCGTTGCAAGGTTCGGTATATATGACGGATACGGAATTACAATGTACAGTCCCCTGGAATCCCTGCGAGGCTCTCCCTAACCTTAACACTTATCGCAGGGAGAGTATACTAGGCTCTTCCTAACCAAAATACCGAATCAGGCGACATATGTCACCACCTATTTCATGGGATCTATCATTAGTTGACCTCCAGTGCCCTGACCTTCATCTTAATCCTCAAATAATCCTCTCTCTCTCTCTCTCTCTCTCTCTCTCTCTCTCTCTCTCTCTCTCTCTCTCTCTCTCTCTCTCTCTCTCTCTCTCTCTCTCTCTCTCTCTCTCTCTCTCTCTCTCTCTCTCTCTCTCTCTCTCTCTCTCTCTCTCTCTCTCTCTCTCTCTCTCTCTCTCTCTCTCTCTCTCTCTCTCTCTCTCTCTCTCTCTTTTCTCTCTCTTTTCTCTCTCTCTCTCTCTCTCTCTCTCTCTCTCTCTCTCTCTCTCTCTCTCTCTCTCTCTCTCTCTCTCTCTCTCTCTCTCAATAATTCTAACATTTATTTGTATTTAAAAGGTGAATAGAAATAAACTTATATGACATAATTTAAATATACAAATAGGGTGTGTGTGTGTGTGTGTGTGTGTGTGTGTGTGTGTGTGTGTGTGTGTGTGTGTGTGTGTGTGTGTGTGTGTCAGAGAGAGAGAGAGAGAGAGAGAGAGAGAGAGAGAGAGAGAGAGAGAGAGAGAGAGAGAGAGAGAGAGAGAGAGAGAGAGAGAGAGAAAGAGAGAGGAAGATATAGGTGTGTGAGGATTCCTCCCATGGAAACTCGACATGGTAAATAGCCTAAGGCGACAGATGTCCAGTAGCGATATCCTTGTTTTTAGGCTAAAATTGTAGGTGAAAGAGAGAAAAAAAAAAGAGACAGAGGGATGGGACACTTGGTGGGAAGAATGATTATAATAATCATAATAATAATAATTATTATAAATATCATCAATAATACTAATAATGATAAGGAAAATGATAATAAAAATGATAATGATAATAATGATGATAATAATGATATTATATTAATTTAGGCCCTATAGGTTCCGCTGCTAAGAGTGATGACAGATAATAGTTCATATATCAGTTCATATTCTACTTAGGACATTGTATTTCATGTCTTTACAATCAGTAATGATTGCTGAACCATGGCTGAACCAAAAAAATGATTTTACAACTTTTGCAAATAGGAAATTAACATAAAGATTACAAGTTTGAGTGAAAAATCGTGTGGGAGTTGTGTATAAAGCATATTGTTTATAGCAAAAATTTCTGGCAAATTCGCAATAATTTCTGAAATAAAACAACACATATTGTGAAATCACCATTCCTGAATATGATTTGATTGTGATCAAATGTCATATTATCGTTATATCGGCTTGGGAATGAATTTTTCACAACAATTCGTGGCGCATAGCTGAGAAAACTGAGCTGAGTGTGTGACGGCGAGACGTCCGTTGGTCTGTCAGAGTCAGTCACTCACTGCCAGTGCAACCAGAAGGACGTACTACTGTAGCTACTAGCTGGACACCGGACTCGTTTTAGCAGTAAGTATGCAACATTTGGTTAATGTAATGTCTGATTTATAAGATTTTAGGAGCATTTCAGTACTAAATTCATATAAAACACCCCGTAGAAATTGAACGAAGAACGGTTGATGAACGGTGGATGATGAAACTTTAGTAGCGGTCATTATTTGATCATGGCTACCATCACCACTGTTATGTATTTAAAAATGACTGTGCGAATTTAACAAATAGATACATATCACGGTCATGGTCTAACCAAGTTAGTTAGACCATGATTGACCACGGTCACCTCAAGACCAATGGAATTCGTTAATTCAAAATTCGAATCTAGCTATCTACGCCTCATCCCACCCACCAGGCACCTCCTGCCATACACACACATGGGTAATAAAGTAGGATAGTTTACAACTTTTCAATGTTGTTATATGTTAACTTGGTGCAGTCTAAGTATGTTCTGGTTGTCTTCATCCAGTTAAATTATTCACATTTGATTCTTCTCAGGATTTCCTTTAATAATTAATTTATGTTGTTTTCTTGCCTGGTAAATGTTGATGTTTTAGTGAAATATGGTTGGATGGTTGATTTCAGGTATAGGAATCTTCCCTCAATAATTCGGCAATGTTCTGATATGGTGGTCCCACCGCCATCGCCTCGCTCAGATCGACCAAAGCTGCCAATACTGCAGTGTTATCACGCTGGGGGATTTATACTTATTGCTACTGCAGACAGTGTTTTTTTCTGTGCAACAAAGATATTTCTCCCCCTGCAAGACAGTGACTTGTGCTTTTCTTCAAGGGAGTTATACTTACTGCTACTGCAGACAGTGTTTTTTTCTGTGCAATAAAGATATTTCTCTCCCTGCAAGACAGTGACTTGTGCTTTTCTTCAAGGGAGTTATACTTACTGCTACTGCAGACAGTGTTTGTTTTTTCTGTGCAACAAAGATATTTCTCCCCCTGCAAGACAGTGACTTATTTGTGTCTCTCTGGACGCAAGTACGCCAATTCTTTGAGAGTGAGGCCATCGTCAGGCGTGTCAACCTGGTGAGTCTTTCTCGATACACCTTGGAGGAGGTGGCAGAGGAGATGCAGACCGCCAGGGAGCAGCTGGTCATGGAGGACACTCGGGTGGTTCAGATGTTGATTGGAGAGCTCTCTGACCTGGATCCTGAACCGCCAGAAGACCTGCTTGCGGCAGCTACAGGGCACTTCTCGGGGTACCTGGGCAGGATGTCCTTGGGTGACCTCTCTATGTGCTGCCAGGAGGAGCTCTTCTGGGATAGCAAGGAAAAGTACCAGCCCACCTTTGAGGGATGGGATCCCGAGAAGTCCCATGCGTTAACACGCCTGCTGGACAGGGGGACACTAGACGGTGGGGAAGAAGGCCCACATTACCCTTCACCAACTTTGTGGAAGACAGCGACAGTGACAGTGCTTCCCTTAGAGGGAGTTATTTGCTCTTACTGCAGAGTTTTTTATTTCGTGCAAGTTATTTTCACCCTGCAAGACAGTGACGTATGTTGAATAATTTATTTTGTTGCTCATAAACACATTCTTTACATCACTCTGAAATCTTTGCGTTTTATTTGAGGTTCCTAAGTTGATTGTAAGTATTTTATTAGATTAAAAAAAAATAGCTATAGGACCGGTTTGCGAAAGGCCCATTTTCGAGTGAACAGTTAAGTATGGTGTAGTCTATGGTATTGCATATTAGTATGGACTACATTGGCTATGTATGTATGTGTTTTCAGTTTAAAATTCCAATATTCCTGGAAATTATTGCAAATATGGTGTTTTTATTGGTGTCTTAATTTTATTATTTTATTTATTGGTGATTTAATAATTATCGCCCACCGATGACGTATGTTGACTAATTTGTTTTTGTTGCTCATAAACATATTCTTCACATCACTCTGAGGTGTTTGCTTTTTGTTTGAGGTTTCTATGATTTAAGTATTTTATTCAAATAAAACAAACAAAAAATTGCCTCAGGACCCATTTGCGAAAGACCCGATTTCGAGTGCACAGTCACGTATGGTGTATTCTATGGTATTGCATATTAATATAGACTACATGGGCTATGCATGTAAGTGTTTTCAGATTGAAATTCCAATAATCCTGGAAATTATTGCAAATTTTGTGTTTTTCTTGGTTTCTTAGGATTTAATAATTGTCGCCCACCGATGACGTATGTTGACTAATTTGTTTTTGTTGCTCATAAACATATTCTTTACATCACTCTGAAGTGTTTGCTTGTGCCAGTGTATTATGTCACATAAACAATTACATATTCACACATAACACTAGGTACATTTATATAAAAGTAGCTACTGGCAACCCCAACCGTTGCCATGACGACTGCCCCGTCGGGCAGAGTCTCTAGTGTGAGGCCCTCAGGCAACCAGTCAGCGAGCAGCCTCCACACACGCAAGTTCTACGCTACTCTCTCCTGGATTATTACAACAATAAACTTCATTCTGTGTGACGGGTCGTTTGGCTAATCCCAGAGGACTTAGTCGACTCCACACATATGGTGGCACCCTAACACAAATGGTGGCAGCTCAGGTTCGAGACCCACGAACCAAGAAGAATAAAACGAGCGAGAAGACGAGTTAGCAGCTAGCCTCGTGGTGTCGTCACCCAGACCTCATGCTCCGACCACCACATCATCGTCGCTGTATTCTCCTCTCTTCGCCTCATGCACTGCTGTGTAATGGTTGCTCCTGACTCACTCATCACTTCACTGACCACTACATTGTAGGTCAGCACCTAACACCACATCTCCTGGATCCTGGACGCCTTCGCCCTGTTTCAAGACTTCAAGACGTCTTCTTTCGGCTGGCTCTTCACTGAAGCTCATCGTGCTGCAGCCTGTGGCTACATGTCAACACAACAAGTGTACTCTGCGCCTGTGTCTGACTGCAGTGTCAGGTTTCTTCGGCGGCTCAATTAGCACCGCCTGTGATGGTGATAGCTCAGAGTGTCAACTTCATGCCGGCGTTTCGTCATCTTTGGGTAACAGGTTCCAGAGAAAATTGTAAGTACTCTTACAGTTATCAGTAAACTTTTCACAGTGCTTTGTGTGACCCAGATTTCTTTTTTCCTGTGATTTTTTTAATATTTTTTCTGGGCACTTATTTTTTTTGTGTCAGCCATTATTCAGGAGTTTGGCGCGCATTCGCCTTCCTCCTCGCAGTGTTGTGTTGTGATTGATTTACGTCACTGACGTCACCCCTCAAACCTAGCCACCATTGGTTGTTGTCGTTCTGACGTCACTCCTTGCCAGAGTGAATGATTGGCGGCCTCTAGGCTAGCGTTCCCTCGTGACTTGACTTCATAAATACAGACACACTCTCATTGGCTGTTGACACATTTGCCTGTGAAATTATTTACATTTTTTGTGTGTGGATAAACTTACTGCATACTTGCCAGTGTATCACCTATTTTTTGTGCTTGACTCTATGCACTTCACCTTTTGTGTGTACTTATTAGCGTTTTTTCCACATTTCTACATATATGTTTGAAGTGTTTCCACAAACAAAACACATTGTATACACATAATTATATGAGTGTTAACATCTACATGATACTCACTCATACATCGGTGATACATTACGCACAAACATACATTCTAAACAACAAACTCACAACTGAACACAAACAAGATAAATTAGCCATAAACATTGAATATAAAAAAACATAGAAACTACCATTTTCTTTAAGTGATTTTAAGGGTGACTTGTCTATATACATGTACTTATTGTAAACAATGCTTACAGACCCGTACCGTCACCTGCATTTTTAAGTCTGCAAACAAGTAACCCTGTGTTATCCTTGTGCTGAAATGTTCTACCTTGCCGTGCCTTCACTCATCGAATCATCGATCCGTGAGTAACTGGTCTCTGGTAATAATTTCTCTCATCTTATTTATTTTTACAGTAACTGTGTGTCATAACTTTACCTGTGACTACGCAATTTTTAAAAAATTTTGTATATTGCGTATGTATAACCACCAACTTCGTTCTGGAAAAACTTATCAGGCAGTTGCACACACTCACATCATCAGGATGTTTCGCCCATCATCTCCACCTGTCTCTGGTTCATTCATACACCTGCCTCAGACTTCTTCATCTCTCCCTGCTGTCAACACTCCCACTATTAAGCTTCTCCATCAGGAACCTTCTTTAAAACACTTTTCCGGAGAGGACTCAACTCACTCTCCGTTAGCCTTTGTACAGCAGTGTGAGGATGTTATGAGAAATTCAAGTGTTGTGCAGGATGCTGATAAAATTTCCTTTATTAGGTCACAGCTTGTTCAGGACAGTTTGGCGACGGTAATGATGCGTGCTAATTCCTTCAACATTACTGTTATAGGATGTTCTTATGCTAAATTCAGAGAAAATTTTTTAACTACATTTGGCACTTTTCAGGATGACGCTTCACTTCAGTGGTCTTTCAGACTTGCAGACTCACTTACCACTGACTTAGGTAATTTAGGGATTCTAAGAGGTCAAGCTCATGCTGCTGACTTTGCTAACGAGGCTATAGCAGCTCTTCAATCAGCTAACTGGTCGGAGAATGGAAAAATATCTCTTGACAGGCTACGTACTGTTTTTGAATTTCAGTACTACATAATGTACCTTGCTCCACAGGAACGACGCATGGCGTCTACTCTTGATTTCAAGCCAGGTCAGTCTCTGATGGAATTCGCGTCCAAACTCAGCAAGAAACTCCGGGATTCTCCTAAGGCCCCACTTGTACCTGTTGCTCTTGTCAAGGTAGACAATGCAGTCTCTTCACCTCCACCTCCTTCTAGTGGCTCTACGGGAACTCGTCCTCCCACTCATAATCAGTCGACTCGTTCCTCACCACTCTGCACCTTTTGTGGAAAAAGAGGACATAAGTTTCTTCAGTGTTTCCAGAGGAAAAAGCAGGCTGCCAAGGAAGCATCTAGGCACCTCTCTCCATCTTCTGGAAGTTCTAGTGCACATGCTGCTACTTCTCAGCCATCGTCGCACCAATCAGTCGCACTGTCCAAAAATACTCGTGATTCTAGAGCATCTCATGCCCTTACAATGCAGCTGGCTCCTCCGCAGCCTGTGCCTAAATATTGCCACATTCACGAGTATTGCAATCACACCACAGAGGAGTGTTACGCCATTTTGCGGCTGAAACACAATCAGGTTGCAACGGCTGGTTTGCATAAGCCTTCGGGGGAAGCCTCGCGCCCACCCTTAACCAACCCATCCTAACTACAGCTACAAGCACTTCATCCAAGCAGTTTTGTATACCTTCAGTTGTTGCTGCTTGTTCCTCACTGATGACTATCAAGTCTTATTTGCATGATACTCCCATTGCATTAGGGATACACTGATGCTTCTTGCAATTTATTAAGCTTAACTGCATTCAAAGCCTTAAAAGAACACCATGATATTAATTTGTGTCCTTCAGATATTTCACTTAGTAGTGTTCAAGGCTCTTCATTAACTGTTTTGGGTACTGTAACTCTTACCATTTGCCTTGCTCAGCACTCAAGTGTCCTTAAACTTAAATTTCACATCATTTCAGAGTTAGCATTGTCTTGTGACGGCCTCCTTGGCCTAGATTCCCTTTGCACTCACAACATTGATGTTTACCCTAACAAGAATGCAATATTTACAGAGGAACTCATTCAGGCTATGCAAACACCTACACCATTGCTTAAACCTGTATCTCACATTCCAGTCAATGCTGTACAAGCGGCATGTTCTTCGACGAACCCACAACAGGTTGTCACTGAGGGCTCGCAAAGTGCTGTTCCCTCCTCATGCCCTGTACAAGCCATTGTTATAGGTGAGCAGTACATTGGACCTACTTCTGCTTCACGACTTACTGTTCGTCTCAAAGGCGCCCCTGTCGGCAGTTGTGTAGTGTCCTCATCTGACACTGTTCGCATCCATCGCCTTGCACTGGAAGGTACACTTTCTACAGTGCGCGAGAGTAATATATGCGATGCACTTGTCACTAATGTCACCGGTTTCCCCATAACTCTCAAGGATGGAACTTTGCTTGGCAACTTTGAGCAGCATGACCCCTTGTTATTGCTATTGCTGGTGTTTTCACTCAGAGTGAAGTAACCATGCCTACTGCAGCTGCCTCCGTGGACAAGCTTGCTTCTTTTGTGGTGGCTCAAGATTATCCACAGGCCTACTTGACCTCCTAACTAAACACAGGAATGCCGTTGCCTCCCCCAACTAACCAATTAACCAAAACTAACCAAAGGGACAGAAATACCCTACAACACTTTTTGTTTTTCCCAAGTACTCTGCCGTCTCCTTTACCTTTTCAGAACAACAGACAAGAACGGACTCGAAGCCAACATCTCCTACAAGACTCCACCTAAGGACACCACTTCAACTACAAGACCATTAGATAACGCAAACAAACACATCACTCTAACACAACTATGTAACAAATACACGACTAGGTTTCACTTTATCTTGTTATGAGCATAATTGTCACGCAACATTGACAATCCTATTAGGTGGTTTTTCCGCCGGGGCAACCCGGTTTTCCACCAAACAAACAAATCATGTTAAACAGCTTAAACACAAAACTTGTACATTTCAATAGTCAACTACACAGGTTGGTTTTCCTCCGGATGCTTCCGGTTTCCAATCTTTTTTATATATACGTATATATATATATATGAAAAAAAATTTTATTTTTTTATTACAAACATAACTTAAAAAAGCAAGTCGGCCTGCCCGGCACCTATTTGTTCTCTTCCTGTTATTTCTGTTTTTTCTTAACTTTGTATTCTTGTCCCCCCCCTCCTTTGTAATTTCCCCCCCTTTCTAAATAAAACTCGTTGCAAACTCGTTGCCTTACCCGGGGAGAACCTTGGTGTTACGCATACTGCCAAACACCGCATTGTACTCAAGGCAGATGCTCAACCGTCCTACGTCCCTTCTTATCGCCGACCATATTGCCAGCGAGCTGTAGTTGAGGGACTTATGAACGATTACCTTGAACAAGGAGTCATCCAGGAGTCGTACTCACCCTGGAATTCACCTCTTTTTCTTGTAAAGAAAAAAGATGGATCTTATCGCCCAGTGATTGACTTCAGGAAAGTGAATGCTGCTACGGTCCCTGACCATTATCCACTTCCTGTCCTCAGTGACCTCCTCCAGTCTATTGGCAGTGGTAATACCGTGTTTACCAGTCTTGACCTGCTTAGCGGTTTTTTCCAGATTCCCCTTGACGAAGAGTCTAGGGAGATAACTGCTTTCTCCACACACAACGGTCACTACGAATGGCTTCGCACCCCAATGGGCTTGCGCAACTCACCGCTTATATTCCAGCGAATGGTCAATCCCCTCTTCTCTGGCATCATTGGGAATGGTCTCTTTGTATACATGGACGACCTTATTGTTGTTTCCCGTGATGTGGACAGTCACTTTGAAAAACTGACTCTTGTCTTTGACAAACTCTCTGATGCAGGACTTAAACTCAACTTACAGAAATGTAAATTTTTCAGGTCTCATATTGAATTCTTGGGACATGTTGTGGACCAGCATGGAATCCACACTTCTGACGCCAAAGTGTCAGCTGTCAAGAATTTTCCCACACCCACGACCACCGACAAAGTACGTTCCTTCCTTGGTTTGGCCGGTTACTACCGCGCCTTTGTAAAAGGATTTGCGTCGATTGCCTCACCACTCACTCGCCTCCTGAAGAAGGACGTTTCATTTCAGTGGCACGACGTGCACCAACAGAGTTTCGATACACTCAAACATGCTCTTATTCATGCTCCAGTTTTGACCTTTCCAGACTACCAAATCCCCTTCATTATGTGCACTGATGCTTCAGGCCATGGGATTGGTGCTGCGCTCATGCAGCAAAAAGAAGGCCATCACCCACAAGTTATTGCCTATGCTAGTCGTGTGTTATCCTCAGCTGAGAATAAGTACTCAGTGACACACCTTGAGGCCTTGGCAGTGATCTGGGGACTAAAGCATTTCAGAGATATCATCTTTGGGTATGATATTACAGTGTACACCGACCACTCTGCGGTGACATCTCTCTTTCAGACCAGGAACCTTACCGGTCGACTGGCCAGATGGTTCATCACCATTCAGCTGTTCAACCCTACTCTCAAGTACCTACCGGGACATGCTAACACACCAGCTGATGCTCTCTCACGTAACGTCCCTGTTGCTGCTGTTCAAGAGATTAATAATTTCTCTCTTACAGAGCTTTCTAGATCACAACGAGACGATCCCATGTGGTCGACTGTGATATATGCTCTGGAATCTGGTGATAACCATGTTGGACCAAAATTACCTGTACCCTTCTCCCAGTTTTTCCTCAGGGATGGTATTCTGTGCCGCAGAGTATCCATCGCTCAACTTATCATCCCCCCTCCACTGGTAGAGACGGTACTTAAACTTGTGCACAACACACCTCAGGCTAGACATCCAGGACGTGACAGGACTTTAGCCGCCACACATCACAAATTTTTCTGGCCTAAACTGCGAGCTGACGTAGAGAGTCATGTCGCTCGGTGTCTTTCTTGCGCTCAGACTAAGGGTACTACGCAGACAGCTCCTATCCTTGAATACCCGTTGCCTGATGCTCCCTTCGACACCGTAGCCATTGACCTCCTCCAGCTTCCACGTAGTCATCAAGGTTCGTCGTATGTCCTTGTCTGCGTTGATCACTTCAGTCGGTTCGTGATCTTAGTTCCATTGCCTGACAAGTCTGCTGTTACTGTTGCTCATGCCATTGTTTCTCATCTAAGTTGCCCTTACACGACTCCCAGAGTTCTTCTTTCGGACAATGGTAGAGAGTTTTCTAATGCAGTTCTGGCTAACATCTGCCAACAGTACAACATAACCCAGACTTTCATTACAGCCTTGCACCCGGCCAGCAATGGTTTGGTCGGACGAACCAATAAGAAAATTTTGGATGTCTTACGTCATTTTGCTGGCAACT
>JAXIVD010002451.1:55000-59845 GCA_036785275.1 Cancer borealis
TATGATGGAAGGATGATGTTTTTGTACGTTGGAAATCAGAGAACAGACACAAGCTTTCGAAAAAGACAGAATCCCAAGCATCACAAATGCTACAGCCCATTGGAGAAATTGGACATTGATATGATCCAAAATTTTCCCATAGATCCTATGCACGCCATTGATCTTGGGATAACAAGAAAACTTATATTAATGTGGACAGAAGGACCTCTTAAAACAAGATTGTCAGCGGGACAGATAAATATTATTAGTACATACCTGCGTTCCATGAGAACATTTCTGCCACCAACATTCAACAGGAAACCCAGAGGGCTGGAGGAAGTTAAGATGTGGAAGGCAACAGAATTTAGAACTTTCCTCATGTATACAGGACCTATTGTGTTAAAGTACATCTTAAACAGTGATATGTATCAGCATTTCATGTTCTTCAGTGTTGCGATGTGTATACTTTATAATACAAAGCTTGTTGCTGAGCATAAAGTAAATGCACACAAACTTTTGCTGCAATTCATTGAAACTGCAAGGAAAATATATGGAGATAAGTTCATTACGTATAATGTACATTGCTTGTGCCACATTGCTGATATTGCAGAAAGGTACAAATGCTTAGAAAACTGCACAGCTTACGTTTTTGAAAATAATATGTCCAAAATCAAAAGGTGTGTTAGAGGAACAAGCAACCCTATAGTTCAAGTAGCTCACAGACTGGCTGAAATGGAGCAAACTGTACCTCTTACAAGCAGTCTGGAAAACCCCCAAATCCTTCCAAAAAGAGGCTTCTGTTACAAAATGAAAACTGGAAAGTTTTGTAGCGTGCATGAAGTAAAACAGTCAAGTCAGCAAGTACTGTGTGAGGTGTACAAAGGAACAAAAAAGTTTTACTCCTCACCTTGTGACTCGAGGATACTAGGAATACATAAAATTAAGAAAACAAACTCAGATATGAAGCATTGTGGCTTTTCTGACCTTGACAGCTATGCCATATTCATTCCTCTTTCTTTGTTTGACAAGGACCAGACAAACACAGCAGTTATTGTGCAACTAATGCATTCCTCGTGAGTAAGTATCATTGATATTTGCAGTCTAGTCCGGCTACTTTCTAACTTTAAAGTCCGCATGATCTGTTAGTCTGCATGATGTTTTAGTACTACATTGGTGAGTTTTCAAATCATGCGTGGTACATACATACATGCAATATATGTAGCTATGTATGTATTGATGGTAGTCTCAACAAATAACACTAAAAAGTAATTGTTACTAACAACAGCTACATAATCTAATACCACTATTGTGTATAATATGAAATAGTACTATACTTGCTGATTGTACTACGTACGCTATTCTATTCTAAACAGGAATGCCAGTAGCAAGTAAATTTCTCTGCAGTAGAATTTCTGGATATATTTCATGAACAATATGGGGTTCCAGATTTACAGTATTTAGCTGTCTGTAATGAGCCTGCATTTTTTATCTAAATGAATTTTAGCTTAAATTTAATTTTATAAACTGAAAAATGTCCATTTCATCACTAATAGTGGTGAAATTGACATCACAACGAGATCACTGAGCTCACACTTTGTGAGCCTGATGTGAGCTCACCATGACCTCAAATTGAAGCCTCACCACAAGCTCACAGTGACATCATACAGTGATGTCACAAATATGATGTCACTGTGAACTTGTGGTGAGGCTTCAATTTGAAGTCATGGTGAGCTCACATCAGGCTCACAAGTGTGATGTCACAGGCTCACAAGTATGAGCTCACAGTGACCTCGCAGTGATGTCAATTTCACCACTGGGTACGTAGAAGCGGCTGGCGCTGCTGACACAATACGTACAGGGTCCGTTTGCTGTGTATCAGACACTTACGATCAGGCAGGGCACAGGTAAACACTGAGATGCTTTTAAGGCACTGCTATATTACATAGTACAGTTACAGCAATATGGGTCCAGTGTACATAGGGAGGAGGAGCAACACAGTTATGGCATGTAGATGGCACTGTCCGTGTCTGGTCCCAGGGATGTGGCAGGCGTTATCAGCGAGCAGCGAGGTTTCTCACCCGACCCCGTCCTTGTTCTCCTCTTTTCTGTCTCCGCTCCTCTGCCCTCCCACAATCCCCTCACTTCCCGTGCCACATTTAAAGTCACTGCGTAACACTGCCCTCCTCTCTAAAAACATGGACGACCCCGTCCATTACAACATATAAAGAATACAAAAATACAGAAGATCCTCCAATATACACCATACTAAAATAAGACAGTCTTCTGATACAAAAATAAAAGACAAACTTCTTCATGACTCCTCCTCGGACATTTCATAGTCGTCGAACCTATGAGGCCTCCGAACTTTCCTCTTGGGGCGGGGCATCTGGGCTGGCGGTGGTGGGAAAGGTTGCCCTCCTGCAACACCCTCTGCTGTGCCAGCCACCAGCTGCATCTCAATCACCTCGTCCCATGGTCCTCCAACAATGTCCTCATCTGGCTGTTGATCCTGCGGCTCCTCTTCATCGTCGTCATCGCCGTCGTCACCGCCAGGGCACCATGTATACTGCCCGGGTCCGTATTACCTCCAAAGGCGGTCAACATGGACAATCTTGGCCCGGCAGCGAGGTCCTCTTCTGATCCGGTAAGTCACCTCTGATATGGACTCCAGTACAGTATAAGGACCCTCCCAAGGGCTCAGCAGCTTGGACGACAGGCCTTTCCGTCTCCGGGGGTTGTGTAACCACACCAGGTCACCTTCTGTGAAGCCGGTTGACTTGGTGCCCCGGTCGTACAGCCGCTTCATCGATTCTCCGGCAAACTTGAGGTTCTGCCTCACTTGGTGGTGTGCCTCCAGCAAGCGTTCTTGCAGTGCTACAGCATAGCTAGTGCGTGCTGTGGGGAGCTCTTCATCTGGCGGGCGTCCGGTAATCAGATCCACTGGCAGGCGAATCTCTCGGCCCAGCAAGAGCTTGGCAAGTGTGTACTCAGTGGCCTCATGCTCAGCAGACCGATACGCCATAAGCAATGCTGGCAGCTTCCTGTCCCACTCAGTCTGTCCTTCGCCACAGTACTTCGCCAACTCCTGCGCCAGTGTCCAGCTAAATTTTTCGACCATGCCATCCGACTGGGGCCGCAGAGGTGTTGTCCTCGTCTTCCTCATCCCCAGCAGCTGACAACACTCTTGGAACACTGCTGACTCGAACTCCCTGCCCTGGTCAGAGTGGAACTCACACGGCACCCCAAAACGTGTGAAGAACTGCTCTACCAGAACTCCTGCAGCAGTCGCAAGGCAAGGCATAGGCTTCTGGCCACTTCGTAAAATAATCCATGGCCACACAAATGTAACGGTTCCCAGCAGCTGTCAGTGGCAGTGGCCCAGCGATGTCCACTGCTACCCGCTCCATGGGGGCTCCCACCTGGTACAGCTGCATAGGGACCCTCGTCCTGCGCCCAGGGCCCTTCTTAGCACTGCAGGTGTCGCAAGCTCGGCACCACTCCTCTACGTCACTTCGCAGACCCACCCAGTAGAAGCGTTGCCTTAGTCAATCCAACGTCTTCTTCACTCCCATGTGGCCGCTCGTTACGCCTTCGTGTGCCTCTCGCAACACTCTTGCCCTCAGCTCCTTCGGCATCACTGACTGCCAGAACCGCACTCGTCCATCTGGAGTCATCCACTTCTTCAGGAGCACAACCCCACCAGGTTGAAGAGTGTCCCATTGCATCCAGTAGTGCTTGGCCGCTGGACTCAATGCTGCGATTTCTTCCCATGTTGGCTTCTCGGCATTCAGCTCCATCAACTCTACGATGGGGCCTATGTCTGGGTCCTCACGTTGAGCTTCCCCAAGTCGCTGGTAGCTATCAGTCACTTCTGCCTGCACTGTGGTCCTGCAACATTTCTCTGTGCCTTCTTCCCTGCTGCTGCAGTGCTTACAACCAGGCTCACAGGGGCGACGGCTGAGACTGTCTGCGTTGTTGTGCACTCTACCAGGCCGGTGCTCCATCCTGTAGTCATGCTGCTCTAACTTCCCAATCCATCTTGCAAACTGTCCTTCAGGGTTCTTCAGTGTCTTGAGCCACTTCAACGCCGCATGATCAGTCCTCACCGTAAACTTGGCCCCATACAGGTACGGATGAAAGTGGTCCAGACTCTTCACAACAGCAAGAAGTTCTTTCCTGGTGACGCAGTAGTTCTTCTCGGGTGAACTGAACTTCTGGCTGTAGTAAGCCACCACATGCTCCTGACTATCCTTCTCTTGGGAGAGTACAGCTCCAATCCCTTCAGCACTCGCATCGCAATCCAGGATGTACGGGCGACTGGGATCTGGGTACTGCAATACTGGAGCATCCACCAGTGCCTCTTTCAACTGGTTGAAGGCTGCTTGATGCTCTGCATTCCACCGAAACTGCTCACCCTTCTTGGTCAGTTGGTGCTGGCAAAATCCTGCACAAACCTCCGATAGTAAGTGCAGAACCCTAGGAAGCTCCGCACCTCCTTCACACTTGTTGGGACTGGCCAATCCCTTACAGCAGCCACCTTCTCTGGGTCAGCCCGCACTCCGTCTTGATCTACGACATGCCCCAGGAAGGATACCTCCCTCTGGAACAAGTGGCACTTTTTGAGACTGAGCTTCAGATTAGCCGCCCGGAATCGTCGGAAGGCTTCTTCCAGCCGCTCCAACTCCTGCCCGAAGGTGCGGCCGAAGACGATGACGTCGTCCAAGTACACCAGGGCAGCCTCCCACTGAAGCCCTTCCAGCACGCGTTCCATGAGTCGCTCGAACGTCGCTGGCGCGTTACACAGGCCAAAACTCATGACGCGAAACTGCCAGAGTCCTCTGCCAAACGTAAAGGCTGTTTTCTCCT
>JAXIVD010002452.1:0-10000 GCA_036785275.1 Cancer borealis
CCCACACAACACACCACAGCACAACACAATACAACACATAATATGCTTAGTCTCAGAATTTCCCTGACAGTGTCTCATCCTTTAATGGTTCTGGAAATGCGTTTAATTTCCCGCTACATTAAGTAGGCTTCAGTAACAGTGCCTCGATGGTAATATCCCTAAATCATCATAGTTTAGAAAGTGTGATGCAATTACCTTCTCTTCTCCCTGCCGTATCGTCTCCTACTTTGAAAGGGAAATGTAATTGAATGATACTATTCTTTCCTTCTTTTTTTGTCTGCTTCATATGTTTATCTTTATGCTTTTTTCTTTATTAGCAGAGTTGTTGCAGTGTGTCTGACTCCCCCCAAATGCATGTGTCTGTCCGTTGCTCTGGTTACTTGTTGTTTTGTATCGTATAAGAAAAGTTAATTGCTTTTTGAAACATATATATTTGATTAATAGCTGCCAGAGAGAGAGAGAGAGTTAGTCATCGTTACATAATAATTTCATCCTTACACATTTTCCCCCTGCGTCTCATCCCCACACATATCATCACACCTCATCACCCACCACCTCATTTACCCTAACCTAACCAAACCCTGAGCTCCCATATAAGACCCACCCTCTCCTAGCACCACTTACGCTCTCAATACACCTCTGACACCCAGCTTCCACTACACCACACCACACCACTCCACCACACCAAGTCCTTCCCTTCACCACCATACTGTTTTCAGCACTATATTCACGGCTATGTGGGACGCCGCCAAGTTCTTAAGACAAGGCTGGGTGTGGATAGCGCTGTCTCTGGTATCTTAATATTCTTATGCTTTTCCCTTTCATCCTTGGTCTCCTCCCCTCCCCCCACTCCAGCCCTACCACTTATAGTAAGGCGGAGCAGCACTTGTTCTCACTCCAGCAACCAGTGTCCAATGCCTCGCCCACCCATACGTAACTGTGCACTCGATTGCTTCTGGCTCAACCTAGCACACTGTCGTCATTCTAACCATTCCCGTCCCGCCTCACCCTGTCACCCTCCAGCAACGCAGTGCACTCACAGACACCACAACTTTCACTCCTACCTCACTCCCCCTCTCTCTCTCTCTTTCTCTTTTTATTTTTTCTCTCTCTTTCTCTTTCTCTCTCTCTCTCGCTTTATCCGCCTCCACCCTTAAACTGTGAATGTGGTTCTGACACACACACACACACACACACACACACACACACACACACACACACACACACACACACACACACACACACACACACACACACACACACACAGTTGTTACTCTTCTTTTCTTTTCTCTATGCTTCCCTCCTTACTCTTCCTTCTTCCGCCTAGACTATTTTTCTTCTTTGATTAAGAGGGATTACTAAATCATTTTAGCGACGCAGGATTTCATTGGGTAATTGCGAGTGAGTGTTATTAATCAGACCACAGACAAGCAGAGGGAAGGGAGAGGCGGGGAGGCGCGTCTGCATTCCGGCAAAGACAAAGTAATAGAGACAGACACAAAATTGAACTTAAGAGGACAAGCAAGGGAGGTATGGAGGGAGTGAAGAAGGGAGGGCTGAGCGATGGTAGTGGGTTCAGTAAATCACCTCGGAAAATTACAACAGGTAATTCCTCAGCGGGAGAACACGTCATTCCCGCCAGGTAACGAGAAAAGTGGGAGTGTGAACAGGTAACAGCAGCAGCAGCAAGAGGAACAGGGACGTGGAAAAGTCTGGGGCTGCTTATGACATAACGAGATTTTGAATTAACTTGCAAGAACCTGCTTTTCGTATCATTAACTCTCCTCCTCTAACGGACTGTCTTGATTCTTTAAGTCATTGACGAAATGTTACATCTTTATCTCTTTCCTACCGCTATTTTTATGCTGACTGCTCTTCTGAACTTGTTAACTGCATGTCTCCATCCCTCCTACGGCCTCGCTTCACAAGGCTTTCTACTTCTTCTCATCCTTATTCTGTCCATCTTTCTAATGTAAGAGTTAACCAGTATCTTCACTTTTTTATCCCATACACTGGTAAACTCTGGAACTCTCTTTTTTTGTCTGTTTTTCCACCTACCTATGACTTGAACTCTTTCAAAAGAGGAATGTCAAAACACCTTTCACGCTAAATTGGACCTCCACCCCCTGCCTCTATTTCTCCTACTGTCCTCTGTACAGGATCTGGCAACACGCGGGATTTTTTCTTTAACCTATTTTTGTTTGCCCTTGGCCGGCACCCTTTAAATGTAAAAAAAGAAAAAAAGAAAAGAAAAGAAAACATCAATGAAAGAAAAAAAATTCATGTTGGTAGTAATGAAGAAAATACATGAAATGGTAATTTTATCTTTTTGTAACAAAACTGTGAACTGTGGCAAGAGAATGAAGTGAAGAGCTGCCAAGAGAGAGAAAAAGAAGGATAACGAAAAATGCAAAATAAAAAGAATTGAGAGAGAGTTTACATTTGGTGCTACCGGTCAGTGCACTTCTGGAAAAGACAGACAGGTGTGGCGGCGGACAGTCTCCACCGTTAGTGTCGAGTAACACAAGGCAGAAGGGATGGAAATGGATTATAAATGTAATTCACTTATTTCACCTGATTTTTGTGTTACAAATTTCAATTCCAATATGATTAAGGATATAAGAGAAACAAAATTATTACATTAATTTGAAACCTTTGATATTTTACTACGTTGTTTTCCCGGCGATTCATGTATTCCTTGCTCTGTTCCCGTAAGCATAGCGATCATCAGAGTAAAGGTCACGTACTGTCAAGAGAAAAGACAAATATCATGAATAGAAAAATAAATAAGAACTAGCCACAACCTTGTATTCTCCTCTCATGTAATGTATTTTCTAGCAACATTTTTTAGGCGTTATTAATGTTCAATATATTTTCCGGTGCCATATGACTCCAATCAATCAATTAAACCTACCATCTTCCTTCCATGTTTCTCTGTATCATCAAACTTGTCCCCTTTCTACTTCAAAAGAAAGACTTCATATAGTGACTCTCTGATGACTTCCTCCTTCCCTACTCCCTTGGTCTATGGATTGCCTTGTGTTGCTTCTGTTATCTCTCCCTTCACGTCCTTCCATTCTGCATCCTCTCTCTCTCTCTCTCTCTCTCTCTCTCTCTCTCTCTCTCTCTCTCTCTCTCTCTCTCTCTCTCTCTCCGCTCTCGCTCTCGCTCTCTCGCTCTCGCTCTCGCTCTCGCTCTCGCTCTCTCCACATTGCCTCTCCTATTTCCTCTTATCTTTACTACCTCACTCCGCCTCTACTGGACTCTGCAAATTAATATAAAATTATATGAAGAAAGTTGGGAATAGCGGACTTAAATTATGAAAGTTTCTCTCATATTCGGAAATAGAATTCTTTCATTTTCTAATTTTGCCTCTTTTATGGTATTGCTCAGATTTTTACGTTTTATGTTGAAGAAGTCACTTTAATGGGGCAGAAGGAAGGATATAAATGTTCAGAGTTGAGATAGCCAACAGAAAAACGTTTCGAACGCAAATAAAAGTATTAATGAGGGGAGGCTTCCATCCACATGATGCCGTTTTATCAGCGTAGGGTTAAACTTTATTCAGATGATCAGCTCACTCCAAAAGTAAATACCGTCCCTAAAAACATAACTCCCCATCGTATAATCAACTCTCACTCCTACAAAAATAACTCCCATCGTATAATCAACTCACGCATCTCATGTTTTAATTTGAGATAGAATTCAAAAACTGTCTTTACAAGCCAGAAGATTTTGTCACCATTGTAGAACGCTTGTACTACTTGTAGGTTGAGTTAGTGATGAGCGTTGCTATTGAAATTACTACCATATGTTGTTTTCTTATGCAGTAATGCCATAATAAAGCTATACTTTTTTGCTCAAGGATTAGGTTATTATTTCTGACGATTTGTAGACATCTAAAAATTGGGAGCCTGCAACAAGGATTTTTTTTTTTATAGAAATGTAGGTCTTTAATCAATCATGTTTCATCAGAAAATGTACATCATTCTAGAAATTGGAATTATTTGATGTGTATTGACAGTTTCTCTATCCTATATCAAGTGAAACAATAATAAGGATTGTTTATTTTAATATATCAAATCATAACGAGTCTTCAGTTTCAATTTTAGTCTGAGGATTTAGGAAAGTTCTTATTGTGGAAGCCATTTATTGTATTAATTTGATGCTGCTTTCGTACAGTTCATACTTTTTTTTTATAAATTGTAATGGGAAATAGTTAGTCTTACTTTTTTTTTTAGACAAGTGAAGATTTTCATAACAAATATTCTAAATACACTGTTTGCGTGTGTGTGTGTGTGGGGGGGGGGGAAGAGGGGAGGGGGCTGTGTCTATGTCTGTGTCTGTGTCTGTGTCTGTGTCTGTGTCTGTGTCTGTGTCTGTGTCTGTGTCTGTGTCTGTGCTGAGAGAGGATGGAAATAAATGAGAAGAAGGTAAAATATGAAATGATACCAAGTAATATATGAAAAGAGAGAGGAAAATCTTAGGATGGAGAGAGATTGAGAGAAAAATAAAAAGAGAAAGAGAGCGAGAACACATTACACATATGTATATATTCCAACATTTGCATCTATTATTCCAGGTGAGAGTGTGAACGCCAAGGTTGGGATACGGTGGTGGCGCAGCGCAGCAGGTATGTCTTCAGATGTGTGTGTGTGTGTGTGTGTGTGTGTGTGTGTGTGTGTGTGTGTGTGTGTGTGTGTGTGTGTGTGTGTGTGTGTGTGTGTGTGTGTGTGTGTATGTGTGTGTGTGTGTGTGTGTGTGTGTGTGTGTGTGTGTGTGTGTGTGTACTGACTCTTGTCAAAGCACATACCTATTCGATTTTTATACATATTCACACTGATATATTAATCAATTTTATGTTCTTCGCTAGATTACAACATGTTCACTGGAATAATCCCAAGCGCTTACCTACTTTCATTTTCTATATTGCGTTGTCATTGTGCGTGTGCGTGTGCGTGTGTGCGTGTGCGTGTGCGTGTGCGTGTGTGCGTGTGCGTGTGCGTGTGTGTGTGCGTGTGCGTGTGTGCGTGTGCGTGTGCGTGTGCGTATGTGTATGTGTGTGTGTGTGTGTGTGTGTGTGTGTGTGTTACCAGGTCGATGTAAGCTTCATCACGGTCTTCTGCTCTCTGTCAGTCAGGATATTTTCGTCACTATTACATTTTGTTTAACTCCTAGTGAGAAAATACTCTGCGTGATGGTTCCCTGACGTCCCTATTCCTCCCTCCCACAACCGTCCCACAACCATCCCACAACCATCCCCCCTTCCATTTTACACCGCCATCCCATTACAAGCCTTTTTTCCCATCCACCAAAATGTTTCCTTCCCTTTTCCTCACCCATTTAACAATCCCGCCGCTCTCTCCATCCTTAGCTCCCTCCCGTCACCCTCCTTCCCTTCCCTTCCCTTCCACTCACTGATGATTCTTCCCTCCCTTCCTTCTCCCTCTCCTTACGTCTCCTGCTACTCCCCTCGCCCGTGTCCTGTCCTCCTGCTGCGTCTTTTCCTTACTGACAACTTTGCCGAGGTAACAAGGACACGAGGGAAGAAAGGAAAATGTGGATAAAAGAAGTTCCGAGGAGAGAAAATAGTAAATAAAAAACATAAGACGAGAGAGAGAGGAGAAAAATATGAGGAGAAGGAAGAGAACGACAAGGAGGAGGAGGAGGAGGTGGAGGAGGAGGAAGAGGAGGAGGAAGATAAGGAGGAGGAGAAAATGAAGAAGTAAAAAAAAAGAAAGATAATGATGATGATGGTGATGGTGATGGTGATGAAAAAGAAGAAGTCGATGGTGATGGTAGTGGTGTATTAATGGTGATAGTGTTAGTGGTTGTAGTAAACCTCAAGAAGAAGGAGGAGAAAGAGGAGGAGGAGGAGGAGGAGGAGGAGGAGGAGGAGGAGGAGGAGGAGGAGGAGGAGGAGGAGGAGACATAAGATACAACACAAGTGGGAGGTGATGTGGGGAAACGCAGGCGATAGAGATTTGTTTACAGCCCACCTGAGAGCAGTTCTTCATGCACCTGCCTCGCCGCTTGGCTTAAAGAGAGGGTGCAAGACGACGGGACAAGTGTAGGAGGCGGGGGAAGCAGGGGGAAGCTGGGGGACAAGAGGGAAGATAAGGTATTGGAACTGAATAAATAAAAAAGCAAAAGCATTATAGAGGAGGACGGGAAAGTGAGTGAGGGTGGAAGGGTCACTAATATATGGTTTAATGTGTTAGATTGAGATTGGATGCCATTGTAAGATTTCTGGAGTTACTTGGAAGTCTCTCTCACTCACTCTCTTTTTTTTTCTTCTCTCTTTCTCTCATCACCATTATTAGTATTACCATTATCATCATCATCATCATCATCATCATTATCACAATGTTACTTTAATTTCAACTAAGTATCCGTGAAGACTGTTTCCTCCCTCCACCTACAGCCCTTTAGCCACCATTTACCACACCCAGGAGACACAGACGCATGTAACCTCAGTCCCGCAGGTCTTAGAGATAAAATAAGAAGCAGGGTTTTGGTTTAGGAAAGAAAATATAGTAAACAACAAATTATATTTCTACACAAGTATAACTATCAGAAGAACGTTTGATTTTATCCAATAGAAAGATATGTTAAGGAGAAAACTTGGTGCTGCACTATGCCAATAACGGATTTGTTTGATGATAAATAACGTCACTAAGTCGAAGGGTCTTGGCGTCATTCCATGTTGAAGCTTCCACCCGTGTGTACCTCAGATGAAGGCAGGCAAAAGCAGAATGTAAATTGATGGAGTTCAGACATCACCGTAATTCTATTCTAAATCTCACTTCATAAATTTAAAAAAGTTTGGAATAATAAGGAAGAAAAACAGCTGCTTCCTCTGGCTCTTCCTCTGAAGGGTCTGCCGGACACAGCAGTTCTGTAGGGGTCCCCAGGCACTTTCAGAGGGGAAGATGGTGTTCTAGGAGGCTGTGGCTACGTCAAGTACCTGCACGTGGCTGCCGTTTCAATCTGTGTTTATATAGATAATTAGTTTCCTGCACACAAGATTCCTCTATGTCGTCTTTCACTCAAGCATCGTGTGGGTACAGCTCAAGGCCTCTCATGTAAAAGTTTGAAAGCAACTCTTCTTTGTGCCTCACTAACTCTCTCTCTCCCCTTTGCTCCCCTTCCTTTGTACCACATTGATCTCGCTCCCCCTTCCCTTCCCTTCCTCCTGCCTCAAAAGAAGGTGCAGGCAACGCGTGGCTTCTGTGGCCTCCTTGTTGTACTACTTAATGAAATTTTGATGCGATTTATTTCCCATCATAATTTTCTCTTGGTTAGAATAGAAAACGTAAATATAAAAATATGCAAATGTAGACGTATTATTTAGCGTCTGTTCTGATAATGGTAATGAAGAGTGCACGCCGTTGTGAAAGATAATATTATCCATTTATTTATCTATTAGGTATTTTTTTTACTTATTGATTTATTTGTCTGCTATCTATTCACTTACCTATTTGCTAAAAAAAAAAAAAAAAAATTATATTATGGGCTTACGTAAAATGTGTTAAGTGTGGTGCAATGGTTCATTAAACAACTAATATTATAACTGAGAATACTTGGGGTGAAATGTTACGTAGCAGCTCACACACACCGTCTGTGGTAGTCATTCTGTCACCGCCTCATGCATATATCAACCCTTCCTTGACCCAGCGTGGCATTGCAGTGACGAAAGAGGAACGCGCTAAAAACTATCACGCTACCGACACCTGACACTCACAAAAAGAGGACTGATGGCTGGTACCTCGGCCCGGATCAACCTTTGCAAAGAAATTGAGGTCTTGGCCGGGCCTGCTGAACACATCTGATTTACTTCACTGGTGAGCGTAGCGGATTCAAACACGCGAGCTTGGAAATGTGTGTATGTGTGTATGTGTGTATGGGGGTCAAGGGTAGTGGTGTAAGAAGGAGAAATGGAGGACAGAAGAGGCATTACGAGAGAGTCGGGAAGGAATATGACACTGCGAGGATTTAGAGTGAAGGGAGGGAAGTATACTCGTGTCAGGGAGGAAGTAGGGTCAACTTAGAGAGAGAGAGAGAGAGAGAGAGAGAGAGAGAGAGAGAGAGAGAGAGAGAGAGAGAGAGAGAGAGAGAGAGAGAGAGAGAGAGAGAGAATAGAGAGACTAAGCTTGCATAGCTTTCGATAACTTTCTTGAGCTCAGAGTCAATTTTACGAGTATTTTTAACTTACATATATATCTACTTACTTACTTATCGATTGGTAAAATATATTGTTTTTTTTTTCTTTGTTTAATCAAGTAATATTGTGACTTACAGCCCTTATATCTGCGTCAACCTCTTGCAGTTATCACTTATGAACTGAAATCCACCTGTGTCTCATGTCTCGAGTCGCGTTCTCCATCACCTTAATTCACCTCTTCATCCGGCTCTTCTTCCATTCCATTCTCCTCCACCTCATCCACCTCCCTTCCACCCGCACATACTCACGCCCCATCAATTCTTATCACAGCCTCTGCTCGCTCCCTCCTCCCATGCTATAACAAATTTGGCTTCCTCCGGGGTCAAGTGCGAGGCGAGAGGTGAGGAGATGGATCATGTGCGTGGTGCCGTCAGGAGAGCTGCGTGAGGGAGCCGTAACTCAGGCAGGAGTGCGTGTGCAGGAGGGAAATGAGAGGCATGGCAGACTAGGAGACTCGGAAAATTGCCGAATCGAGAAAAATAAGTGTCAGGATTTTTAAGGAAATAATGACCCGCCCAAGGTATGGTGGTGTAATGTATACGTAAAGGTAGTGTTGTAATCATCTCCTTCCTTAGTACCAGGAGGCCATGTTGCGTGCGTGCGTTCCTTTATCTTTGGTTGACAAGTGTATTTATATATGGTTACATTTATAGTTTTAGCTCCATCATCATTGAAATAGAAATTAAGCAACATGAAATACAATTCAAAGGGATGTTGCATTTTTATAAACAAAGGCTTAAATAGATTTAGTGTCCTCGCTATTCTGGTCCACCATTTTTAGTGACGTGTTGAATATTATTGTTGATCACAAACACAATCCCAATTTGGAAAAAAAAAAATCAAATTCCGGAAGGATCTCCAATATTTTTTTTTAGATATAATATTATACAAACGAAACTTTTAATTCTTAATTACAGTATGTCATGATTAAGTAGAGTTCCAGAGTACTTGCATGCACACTACTACACCTCTTACACACACACACACACACACACACACACACACACACACACACACACACACACACACACACACACACACACACACACACACACACACACACACACACACACACACACACACACACACACACACACACACACACACACACACACATTTATATATCCTTTCGTTCCTTGCTTGAATGGAACTTTCGAGTAGAAAAGAGGCAGCAGACAATATTTTCCCCGTTTGTTTACAGCTATTGGGAAAGGTATGTGTGTATAGGAGACGTGCAGTGTACAACGGTAGGTTTGCAAGTCTATATTTATTAAAAGTTTCAGTTGTATAAAGATATGTTTGGCATCCAGGTCTGTTTCCAGTTCTGTTTGCTAGTAGATAAAGAGGGAGGCAGAGGCTTATATTTTTCAAGCCACAGTGGTGCAACCTTTCCGCCGTGTGGTGCTGTAGGGGAGATGTGGAAAAGTTGAGTAGATGACTTACATGCCTGGCGTGTTTTCCAACCACATTACGTCCCAAGACTCAAGGTTTTTTGTGTTACTCATGCAGTAGATAATACTTCACCCGTGTACTGTATCACACAGGAGTTAGATTGACGAGCATCATATATTTCATAAAGTACGAATACACATGAAAATATAGATAAAATATTGATAGATAGATAAGTATAACTCGTTGGCACTATTATGGTGCATTCTGGTCACCGCCTGCCACATCATGGACCATTGCTACAGTTGTTTTGTTAGCGCGTCTCTGTAACTACCGAAGCACTGAACTGGCATCACGAAGACATTTCAGGTGTGCCGCTATTAATAA
>JAXIVD010002452.1:15000-35000 GCA_036785275.1 Cancer borealis
CACACACACACACACACACACACACACACACACACACACACACACACACACACACACACACACACACACACACACACACACACACACACACACACACACACACACACACACACACACACACACACACACACACACACACACAACACAACACAATAATGAATAGTCATCTACGTTACAAAAGCATAATTGCCTCAGTAGTCTTCAGCAATAACACTTTATCAAAAAAATAATGGAAAAAAATAATGTAAGACAACAAAAGCTGGAATTGCATTAATCCAGCCAGTAGAAGAAAAACTTTAATGTAATCCTTTGAAAATACAAAAAAAAAAAAAAAGATTAATCCAAGAAAAGCTCCCTGGAGGTATAGCGATGCTGCTACGAAAGAGGAGGAAGACAGGAAGACTTGTTAAAGAAGAGCTGGAGGAAGAAAGGCTGGTGTTGTAAGAATGGAGGAGGAGGAGGAGGAGGAGGAAGAGGAGGAGGAGGAGGAGAAGGAGGAGGAGGAGGAGAAGGAGGAGGAGGAGGAGGAGGAGGAGGAGGAGGAGGAGGAGGAGTAGGAAGAGGAGGAGGAGGAGGAGAAGGGCGGCAAACAATCACGGGAAGAAAAGAAACAGGAAAGGAAAGGGAATGAGAGCCGCGAGGTAAGTGGATAAAGCATGAGATAGTGAAAATAGAAGAACCGAGGAAGCAAACACGTGAAAGTAGAAACGAGGAGGAAAGAACGAAGGTGAAGAGGCAGGAAATAACGATTGGAAGAAAGAGAGTGAAAGAAAGGCCTTAAGAAATTTAGAGAGGAAAAAAATTGAGGGTTAAGACTGTAAAGCAAGATATATTTAATGAAGAAAATCTGAGAAACAAACAGAAAAATATCAAACGAGGAGAAGCATTGCAAAGAAGATAGCAAGCAATGGTCATGGAAAGAAGGAAAAAAAACCGAAATATGAGGATAAACCAGGAAGGTCAACAAAGGAAGAAAAAAAACGCCAAAAAAAAAAAAAAAAAAAAATTCATGATAAAAATAAAATGTGACGAGGAGTAAGGAAAAGGAAAAAAAAAAAAAAAAAAAAAAAAAAAAGGAAAGAGAAGAAAATGACTTAGCTGCATAAGCCGGCAGGAAAACTTTACCTCTGCGATTCAAAACACTGGGAGAGAAGAAAAAAAGAATACACGAAAGAACTGAAAACTTTGCTTGCCGCCGCTTATGCGCTGCAGCAGACTGAATAACCAAGCCAGCGAGCAGGTAAGCAGGCAAGCAAGCAATATTGAGCATTCATTTAAGTGGGTGGCGTGTTGGCTCAGTATAATGGCGTTTGTTTATAATTAAGAGGATGAAGTTGGAGATTAAGAAATGTAAGAGATGGGTGGAGGTGAGGGGAGCTGCAGCGACCGACTTTAGCTGGAGGTGTTTTTTTTTTTTTTCTCTCTCTCTATCTCCTCTCCTTGTTTTTTTTTTTTTGTTTTTTTTTTTCTCTCTCTCTCTCTCTCTCTCTCTCTCTCTCTCTCTCTCTCTCTCTCTCTCTCTCTCTCTCTCTCTCTCTCTCTCTCTCTCTCTCTCTCTCTCTCTCTCTCTCTCTCTCTCTCTCTCTCTCTCTCTCTCTCTCTCTCTCTCTCTCTCTCTCTCTCTCTCTCTCACACTCATACACACACACGCACACGCGCACACACACACACACACACACACACACACACACACACACACACACACACACACACACACACACACACGGAAAGAAAACTAATTTTCTCAGCTAAGCCTCGTGTAAAGCACCCAAGCTCGGGACTAAATTAATGAGAACAGAGAAAATTATTAGGAAGCAGCGTAGCAGTAACGCCGTGATACAACCAGGACTAGAGGCGCACGCTCAGCCAAGGTAAACATAGACTAAGAGGAAACATTTACGGACAATTGGTACTCTATGTTGCCAGGTAAATGAAGACAGCGGCAAGCAGCAGACTCAGCACTCAGCAGGCAGCACCTACCTTATGTTCAGATGGTAAGGTGAAGATGTGTTGACCTGCTGACGTAACTAAACACATCCTTGGCCACTGCTGAAACTGTATCGTTTTCATTTACCTTCCGATGAACCTTGAAAATGTGCAAAGAAAAGCACAGTATTAAGTATGTAGTAAAAGCTCTCTGCTGTTGTTGCTTTTCTCCTTAACACTGCATGTAAGTACACGTATTGCTATGGCGCTGCAGCTGAGTGAAGGGCCAACGAAGGTCATGTAAGCAGGGAATGAGTGCACGGGATGTGTACACTGGCAGAGCATGTGAGCCTTCTCCACCTGACGACCCCGCGTGGCCTGAGACAAAAGTGGAAGTAAAGGAGGCGGTGATTGGGGGAAGCTGCTGCCATTCTTCTCCCTCCTCTCCTCATTACCAAGCGAATAGGACTCGGCGGGTCATTAACCGTCTCAATGGCTACAAGAGCCTAAATCAAGGGCAGGGATATTTACACGATTCAGCTTCACCCACCGGTCTGGTCTCCCTTCCATCCCCTGTAAGCCTGGCCAGCCCTCCGCCCTTTCATCCCATCCTCCTTTCCTTTTCACCTTCTACCTCACGAGCGTCCCTTTCTTTCCCTGCAATCCTGCCCACCTTCCCTTTCTTACTTTCTTCCCCTTTTTGTCTTTCCTACACCTCCTTGTGCTTTCTTAACTGCTCTTAATCATCGTGGTAACCTACAACACCTCCTTCCTCCCTTCCCCTTTTTTCCCTTTCTTGCCTGCCTACTCAGTTTCCTTCTCACTCTCCATCTACTGACTACCTTTCTTCCCCCTTTTATCACTTGCCTTGCCTACCTCTTGCCTCACTTCCTTTACCAAGCTTCCCTGGTTTTAGGTGTTGCAGCTTGCATAGTTTGAGTCTGAGCGTGTCCTGCGTGCGTGGAATATATTTATATAAAGTTGGCCGCGTTGCTATAAATTTCCCCAACGTCTGACAGTTCAGGAAAAATTATTTTTATAATCTTTTATAATCTATACACAGTGGAATGCAGGAAGTACTTATCTTTACGCAGGGAAGAGGATCATTTGTGCTGATGTCTATTGGAACGCAGGGAGGCGACGCGGGATGTGATTGTATTCTAATAATGTCCTAATGGATCCACACATTCCCTCACCAACCTCCTGCTGTGTCCCAAAACTCTGGACGGTGACGAGGGAGTGATTGTATTCAAATAATGTCTTACAGGAGCCCTTAGTCCCCCCTCCAAGTCCAGCCTTTAGTTCATCCTCCCCCGCATTAGGCTGCAGCGTGCGGGTGGTGGCAGCTGCTGTCTGATATCCGAGCCCGTCATCCATTGTGGTGACGGTGGTGGTCGTGAGTCCGCCATACTGGGGTCAGGTTACAGGGTCTGGGGAGCTGCCTCTGAAACACGCCTCGGGTCGTCCGTCAAGGCGCCAGACGAATTGTTATTTTGTTGTTTGGGAGCCAGGTGGAGGTGAAATATTCCCTTTTGTGATAAGATAAGACTACAGAAATATCCATCAGCAGCCAGTTGGTACATCCTAAAACATCCCCAAAAGATGATCTGTTACGGAATGAGAACCAGCTACCATGAAAGGACAGCCATATATAGGAGAGGAACGGGGAACTAACACTAGGAACTGATTCTCAAGGAAGCTTTTTATCATCGAGGAAGTCAGTGCGAGAACCACTAGATGACGCGGAGTTTAAAAAAAAAAAAAAAACGCCGTAAAAGTGAACCCCATTTGGAATATAAAGTGACCCACGGAGCCCTAAGAGCGTTGATGCAGACTGCTGTTCCTATAGTGTAGTGTTATATAAATGTCCTTAAATAGATTTCCTGTACAAATATGATGTCTGGTTAGAGAAACAACCTAGAGAACAACGAAAGAAAACCCATTGCCATCAAAGTTAGTACACCACCAGCTGTGTATTGATCAGCTTTCTCCGTCCAGCTGCTGCGCCAATTGATTACAAGTTGGCCTTAGTTTGACAACGAATTAAGAAAGTTTATGACCCAGTGCAGTGGTGTGTAACTACTTCATGCCTGTTTAGAAGTACATTAGAGGCACATGCTTATATTTGGTTGTATGTTACGTGGAGTTTGTCGTTGTTGTGATGTGCATATCTTCCGGGGCTAGCATTACGTGTATGTTAGGCTGATGGAAGGTTTACTGGAAAGTCTGCATCGTGCACTTTGACCTATCCCTTACCACCACTACCACCACCACCATCATCATCATCATCATCATCATCATCATCATCATCATCATCATCATCATCATCATCATCATCATCATCATCTTCACCACCACCACCACCACCATCACCACCACCACCACCACCACCACCACCACCACCACCACCACCACCACCACCATCACCTCACCACCTCCACCACACTAGCTTGCACCGTTGGTATTTCAGTAAGCAAACAAAAAATAAAATGTAGATGTGGTTTTGCTATGAATTCGGTTTTCAGAATATGTCATGCAGTCAATTTTATTATTTATTCTAGCGTCAAATATTATTTTATAATATGCTGTATAGATATCACATAGTGTACATACATGGTAAATCCCTTCAGGGATGCTCTGCGTTGTGTGCACATAAAATAATACTACAAAGCTAACTGTCTACACAATATCATATTATTTCAACCAGGAATATCCATAATATAAGTGCTGTGCAAAAGTTTAAAATGCAAATTGACATGTATTGAAATTTTTAAGGATATATTACTTCGCAAGAGTGTACCCACACGAGCCTTCAGACCTCATCTCACCTCACCCACACACACAAAACTAAAATACATCGAACTCGTTACTTTTGAGACCTTACCTAAGCCCTCCATTGTCATCCTCTGTTTCCCGGTGAATGTCTCTTCTCGTTGCCTCCTGCTCTTGTTTAACGAGGGAACTGTATGTAAGACAGCGATGGAGAGGAATAGATCGTCCCCTCGGGCATCAGAAGTCAACAAAAGGCATTCTGACGAAGATATACATACGGGAGTAACAAATTAATGGATTCCTTTGTTAAGGCAGCTCTGGTAAACTGAGCCCATCCTTCATTATCTTTCCCTGGGATTGATTGGTCCTTCCCCTGATAGAAGTGGTGAGAGAACGAGAGTGGCTTAAGGACGGACGGAATTAATAAGAAAAGAGAAGTGTTCTACGGCTTTAGGAGGAATAAAGCAGGAGAAGGAGCGAAATATATAGTTCACAGCCTTAATGATGCTCCATGATGTAAGAGGGATATAGATGAGAGCGGTAAAGAGAACTGAAAGGAGGAGAAAGAGGAGTGCGTTGTTGAGGGTGAGTGTGCAAGGATTTGTATAGAAAAGTGCAGTGCGGGAGTGTTGTATTTGCCTGTCACTGTCGGAATATGCTCATAAATGTTGGTGTTGTCCTTTCTCCCCGGGCTCAGTTTGCCCTTCTGCTTGCCAACTCTTTTGCTTTACTTCTCTTTGATAATTTAGCTTCTTTTCATGACATTTCTTCTTCCTACCTTGTTCGTGGATCACCATCGCTATAACTTTTTAAAGGGTTAGTTAGTGTCATTGTGTGTGTGTGATGTGTGTGTGTGTGTGTGTGTGTGTGTGTGTGTGTGTGTGTGTGTGTGTGTGTGTGTGTGTGTGTGTGTGTGTGTGTGTGTGTGTGTGTGTGTGTGTGTGTGTGTGTGTGTGTGTGTGTGTGTGTGTGTGTGTTTCTTTCCTCATCATTCTCGTGCTTATCATCCTTTTATTATTTTTCGTTGTTTTTGTCATCATGAATAGAGAAGAAGAAAAAAGAACTAAAAGAACACACTCGCTACCACCACCACCACCACCACCACCACCACCACCACCACCACCACCACCACCTCACCCTCATACTCTTCCCCCGCCAGCAGCCCCTTGAGTTGTGGCGTCATCCTCAAGTGTCTGCTGGTAAGGCGGAACTAATCATTTATTTATTTAATGGGTGAAAATCTAGCATCTTAGAACCAAGTAAACATTATTCACACGTTAAAAAAAAAAGATAGACGTAATATTTCACCAACAATATTTACCATTTGTGCGGAAAATATATCACTGGAAAATTTCAGGAATGTAAATATAATGGAAATAACTTTACAATCGCCAGTTTTTCCCTCACTTCCTTGATCCTCACGTGTCCTTCCAGTCCCTTGCTGCATTATACTACCACACTGATCCTCTTTCCCTTGTAATGCCACTCGTCCTCCTCCTCCAGGTTAGAACACCATCATCTCTTATCAAAAAGCAAAGCAATCCATTGATGTATGCACTCCACCTTTCCACTGAGGCTGCCCCGGGAGTGTGTGTGTGTGTGTGTGTGTGTGTGTGTGTGTGTGTGTGTGTGTGTGTGTGTGTGTGTGTGTGTGTGTGTGTGTGTGTGTGTGTGTGTGTGTGTGTGTGTGTGTGTGTTGTCGTGTTATTCAAATAGTGATGTGTATTGTGTCTCGCCTTGGAAAGCAATCAAGGGAATGTGTACGTTTGCATGGTATGTAATGGTGATGGTGGAAGTAATAGTAGTAGTAGTAGCAGTGGTAGCAGTAGTAGTAGTAGTAGTAGTAGTTAAAGCTAGGTAGTAAAGTAGGTCACCTTCGGTTGGAGGGACGGGTGGGTGGGGAGGAGCCTTTCACTTTGCTGTCCTTTTGTGTATCAAGTAGATATTATAGTAGTAGTGTAGCCACACGGACAACCTAGTTAGCTCCAGTAGGACTGTTGCTGTCTGTTCTTCCTTTGTACTCCTTTGTACTCCTCTTCTTCCTCCTCTTTCTCCTCCTCCTCCTCATCCTCCTCTTCCTCTTCCTCTTTTTACTACATCTACTTGGACTACTACTACTAGTAATAATAATAATAATAATAATAATAATAATAATAATAATAATAATAATAATAATAATAATAATAATAATAATAATATAATAATAACAATAATATAATAATAATAATAATAATAATAATAATAATAAAATAATAATAATAATATTGCTCCTGCTGGAACTGCAATTGTTGTTGTTAATGTTGCTATAACAACGAGAACACAGACAACAATGGCACCAAGAAAAGACCAACAACAATACCAACAACAAAACACAGAGGAAGAAGTAATAGGATCGATAATAGATAGATAAATAATTGAATAAACAAGTAATCCGCTCACATTACTTTGGAGACATTTGATTCTTATTCATTAGAAGTTGTCTTGGACTTTTTTCTCTCTCTTTCTCTCTCTCTGTCTATCTATTTAGAGAAAGAGAGGAGAGAGAGAGAGAGAGAGAGAGAGAGAGAAAGAGAGAGAGAGAGAGAGAGAGAGAGAGAGAGAGAGAGAGAGAGAGAGAGAGAGAGAGAGAGAGAGAGAGAGAAGAGAGAGAGAGAGAATGTGGGTGGAGGAGATTGGGGCGGTAAAGCAGAAACTGGAAGCATGAAGAAAGGCCAGGGATGGACGTACGTGTGCGTGTGTGCGTGTGCGTGTGTGTGTCAAGGATGGAGGATGTGGAAGTAGAAAAAGAGCACGGATGAAGAGAGAGAGAGAGAGAGAGAGAGAGAGAGAGAGAGAGAGAGAGAGAGAGAGAGAGAGAGAGAGAGAGAGAGAGAGAGAGAGATAAAGAGAGAGAGATAAAGAGAGAGAGATGGCAATTCTTATATTAAAGATAACATACTAAAGGGAGAAGATAAGAGGAAAAACAAGATAGAGGTAAAATATTGTCATCAACATATTGACATAAACTACCCATTTAGAAACAAGTTAATAACGCTGTCATCAATTACATCATTTATATCTACTTGAATAAAAATAAAAAAAAACTCACTGCAGATGATTGATTAAAAAGAAAGAAGAATAAATAATTAATAAAAGCTATAAATAACAATAATAAGGAAAGTATCAGTTGAGATTAGAAATATATGCGTTATTCTTTCCTTTTTTTTCTCTTCGAGGTCTTTTCAGATTTTTCGTTTTACACCGGTTAATAATTACCCAAGCCACTTCTTCCTCCAGCTTGGTAAACATTCCCTCCACTCGTGTCCTCCTTCCTCCTCCTCCTCCTCCTCCTCCTCCTCCTCCTCCTCCTCCTCTTCCTCCTCCTCCCTTCCTCCTCCTCCTCCTCTTCCTCTCCTCCTCTTCTTCCTCCTCCTCCACACTCCGCCTGAGTGCCTACCTGAGTTGAGGACACGAGAAAGATGAGAGGCTACATCCTACTACGTGAGTCTGGATGAGATGAAACGAAAAAATATATGAAAAAAAAGAGAGATCCAAGACAGCAAAAAGAAGACACCTGAATGCATACGACTGCTATATATCAAGGAAGGGAGGAGGGAGGCAGAGAAGGGAGGCAGAGAAGGGAGGAGGAGGCAGAGAAGGAGAGAGGAAAAGGAAGATGAAAAAGAAATTAAGATCTAGAGAGAACAGTTAACATTCTAGGATGAAGGAAATTGAGAGAGAGAGAGAAAGAGAGAGAGAGAGAGAGAGAGAGAGAGAGAGAGAGAGAGAGAGAGAGAGAGAGAGAGAGAGAGAGAGAGAGAGAGAGAGAGAGAGAGAGAGAGAAGAGAGAGAGAGAGAGAGAGTGTAATGCGTTGCTGTTAGGATACAGAAAAAATACTAAATGTAAAGTCTTACCTCACTTTATTTTAATCTCTTACTATTCTCTCGCTATTTTTCTCTCTCTCTCTCTCTCTCTCTCTTCTTTTTTTTTTTTTCTCTTCTCTCTCCTCTCTCTCTCTCTCGCTCTCGCTCTCGCTCTCGCTCTCTCTCTCTCTTCTCTCTCTCTCTCTCTTTCCTCTCCTGGTGGTGCGTCTGCTGTCTCATGTCACGTCCCTCACACGCACAACTACCTACATTCTGCAAATCAGCTGTGCACCGTTTTGCAATTTCGTGGCAAATGCTTTTTTTTCTTCTTTTCTTTTACGTTTTTCCCTTTTGCTATTTTTTTGCAGATGATTTAACTTCCCCACTCTTTTTTCTACCACATACACATTTTTTCAAATATTTTTCTACGTTTCATATTTCAGTTTCGTTATTTATGTGTGTGTGTGTGTGTGTGTGTGTGTGTGTGTGTGTGTGTGTGTGTGTGTGTGTGTGTGTGTGTGTGTGTGTGTGTGTGTGTGTGTGTGTGTGTGAGAGAGAGAGAGAGAGAGAGAGAGAGAGAGAGAGAGAGAGAGAGAGAGAGAGAGAGAGAGAGAGAGAGAGATAGTATTATATACAAGGGAACACGAACAGCAACAGACTCTAGGGTTTCTGCAAAGGTTGTTTGATATAACTACTCTACACTAACTAATTGAATTAGAAAAAGGATAGTATAGTGGAAGGCTCCTCCCCTCCCACCCATCCCTCCAGCCGAAGCTGGCAGCAAAAGAAATTATACCATGTAGCATAGAAAAACTACATGGAATATACGAGGAAAGTGTGAAAAGGAGATATTTACTACTTCTACTATTGTTAGTGGGAGAAAGTGTGACTGTTTGTCTTGATGGTTATGTGGTGTGTGTACAGGGTAGGTGTAAGCACTGTGTAGATAACTAGGGGTGGTGCGGCGGCCTTGCCTGGCGCTTTTAAGAAAAACAGCAGTCAATCAAGCTCCAGCTCCATTCAATCCACTGTGTAGTACATTTTGCTATGCAGGACGCTGTGCACTGTTTACTGGTTACTGTCTTCAGCCCGTCACAAGTCTTGAGTAGTAGTGGTGACAGTCCACTCTGGGCTATTTGTGTCGTTTAGGAAGGGTGGTATGTAGTTGTGAACCAGCTGGTGATTTGATAACAATACTGCGATCGTAGGCCACCTGACTACAAAAACGTCTAAGTTATTCTGAAATGAACATTGCCAGCCGGGGATTACATTCAAGATATTTGTCGAGGCGATTTTTGAAAGTTTCTATTGTGCTTGAGTTAACAATGTTTGAGGGCAATACATTCCATATATCTACGACTCGATTGAAGAAAAAATAATTGGTTTCGTTAGTATTTATGGTAGACATGGATAAACAGACCGACAGAAACAGAAAAATAAAGACTACCTGAGCAAGGTTTAATTACACCACGTGAGGATTGAAGACACAAAAGTTGAGGCAAGGACACAATCCTTTACCTCTATGGGAAGGGAACAACATATCACACAAGTAATAGCAAGTCCATAACATCAACAGCATTACGACTTTACTAACTACCACCAGGGGTCGTTAGCGCGGACACCTAAGACTTGGGTCGTCTACAAGGGTCAAGGTGTGAGGGGTCGTACCTTAGCGTCATAGTTCAAAGTAATACATGCCCAAAGTTCCGTTCTTGGTGATGTATTTTGAAGGTTATTTTATGCACGTAAGCAGACTAGGATAGAGGGAGAGGTAGGTGGTAGAGGGCAAGGGAGACGTAAAGGTGAAAGGGAGGATAAGTGAGGATTTGAGACAAGGCAACTGGAAGGGAGGAAAGGGTAGAGGAAGGGAGGCAGAGGTAAGTTTGTGAAGTAGGAGATGGACGAAACAGACTGGAAGAAATGTATAAGGAGTGTGTATACATATATATATATATATATATATATATATATATATATATATATATTATATATATATATATATATATATATATATATGCGTGTGTGTGCGTGTGTGTCTGTGTATGTTTATGTGTGTGTTTGATGAGGAGTGGTGGTGGAAAATCTAGCCTTCCATGTATGACATTTCAGGAATATGATACTATTAATTTCATATATAAATATTTGACAAGTGCCAGCGTCAGCATCGGATTAATCCGACGAGTTGTCAGTCAAGCGTTGCCATAATTTTATGTGCGAGTAATTACATGCACGGTCGTATACCAATATTCCTGAGATATAGTGGTTATATGTACGTCAGATTATGTGTGTATGTGTGCACTTAGAACTGTGTGTATATGTGTTTGTGTGTGTGTGTGTGTGTGTGTGTGTGTGTGTGTGTGTGTGTGTGTGTGTGTGTGTGTGTGTGTGTGTGTGTGTGTGTGTGTGTGTGTGTGTGTGTATGTGTGTGTGTGTGTGTGTGCGTGCGTGCGTACGCGTGTGCGTGTGCGCGTGCGTGTGCGTGTGCATGCGTGTGTATGTGTGTGTGTGTGTGTGTGTGTGTGTGTGTGTGTGTGTGTGTGTGTGTGTGTGTGTGTGTGTGTGTGTTACACCAGAAGGACTGGCCAAGCGTTACTCAACACACTCGTGCTAATAAGCAGACCCGAAAAACTCAGCATCCATTAACACTAGAAATAATAGTTCCCAAAAACCGTCATCTTAGTTAACCATGACTTTATAATCACAACTCGTGTTCCACATCTAGGTAGAGTACGTAGTAGATACGTATTCATGAAGCTGAGAAGAGTAGTATCTAAGAATCTATAGTGGTGAAAATCGCAAGTGAATCAACAGTGCGGCGTACATGCTGGAAGAATAGTCTTGTATTCTATCATTTGGAAACCCTTTTTGAATGGATCCCACCGTACAGTTGAAGGGCGTATGGCATACATGGGTGGACAGCACTTCTGAATAGAGCCAGTGTCTGGTTGGGGGGGAGGGAATATAGATACAAATTGCCAGTTGAAATAAAAACTTAAATAGAGGATTGTAAAAAAGTGTTCACAAACTGATAGTCAAAGCCAATAAGGGATCTATGAGAGAAGAAAAAATCTTACCCGAATAATTCAGAGGGTGAAATACAGGAGGGAAGAGTTTAAAACCATGCAACGATGAAATATTATTAGAATTTACCTGTGTGTTGGGAGATGCATCTACCGCCATCTGCAATGACGCAACGTACAATCTGCGCATCTATCCCTCTCCCCACCTCTCTTTAGGCATCACTACGCAAAGATGGCGAGAGAGAGAGAGAGAGAGAGAGAGAGAGAGAGAGAGAGAGAGAGAGAGAGAGAGAGAGAGAGAGAGAGAGAGAGAGAGATAAAGAAAGAGAGAAAGAGAAGGAGAGAGAGAAAGAGAGAGCTGTTAGTAACTGTAGCCTGGGATTGGGGGAGCAAGGCAGCAGATGAAAGGCGTATTGCACAACGATGAATCTCAATTGAAAGGTTGGATGTGTATGGGGTAAGCGGGGCGAGGGAGAAGGGTGTAGAAGGGAGGGAAGAAGGAGAGAAAGGGAGGGAAACGGTACGACACTCCTTCTCCCCTTCCTGAACTAACAAAGAGAGCCGCTGGACAGGAAAGTGGAGGTGATGGGGTGAGGTGGAGAGATGAAAGGGAAGCGTGAGGTGGACAGTTGAATGGAAGGACGACTACACACAACTTGTCAACCGTAGATAAGGAAAGGAAACACATGTAGCTTAACATCACAACACAACACATCATAGAATCTATAGATAGACATATAGCTGTTCATAACATCGACGTTCGCAAAGTTGTTTTGGTGTAAGTAGTGTCAACAGCCTGGTAGTATCAATAGAGTCTGGTTTGTAGCGTTAATCTAATGTAACTCTTCTCATGAACCATACACGGGATGTGACACCAGCAGTGGGTGTAATACATAAATGCAGAGGTCAAAAGTGTGCTACATAACTACGGTAATTATTGTTTATTTGTACTTCTTATCTCGATATGATATTTTTATTACATAGATAAATAATAAGAGCAGCTTACACCTTCACGCAATCAAGCTATACGTAGGATTGGAATGGGATATGGTTTAAAAAAAAAAAAAGGAGAAAAAGATTTATGCTAATATAGCACAATTTTTTGTTATATTTGATGGGTATCTATCTCATGAAAAATATTTATTTACTAAAATAATGATACCATTAAAAATTTGCTTTCACCTTTGAGCAGTCTAATATAAGACAGAAGAACTATTTCAAATTACCAGTCGGTGTTCACTCGCAGAATTTCTTACTCAACAATCTGTAACTGGGGAGGAAAATAATGTCGACGTTACTTCGGGATGCAATGTTTCCCAAAAGAAAAGAAGAGCAATTGTCTGACAACCTCATGGGAAGCAAGAATGAGTTGAACATGTGTCCACGGAATGTTCACTCCTGTAGACAGCAAGGCTTCTGTCCTATCTCGTTTTACATCAGGAAGCACGGAACTAACTCGCCATCCTCAGGAAATCAAGTGTTTCTGACTGCTGTCCCTCGGTTTGTTTGTGAATTTGAATGTATTTGCTCACCACCAATACTCAATATTTGTTGGTTTCATTATCTTTATTTTTTATTAGTATTGGTATTATTATTATCATTATTATTCATTTTCAGTTTTAAGTAGTAGTAGTAGTTGCACGTAATAGCGGGGATGGTGATAGTACTAGAAATAGTAATGGTAGTAGTAGTAGTAGTAGTAGTACTGATTTTGTAGTGTTGGAAATAGTATTAGTATGAGCAGGTGTCGTTATTCACTGCAGCAGTACATAGTTGTAGAAGTAGGATCTGAAAGTCATAAAAAGTTCAGTAGGAATAATTCATTTGAAACAGAAAAGTGTTGGTGGTGGAAGTCAATAGTGTTTGTCATGAGAAGAATGCCAGCACGCGGCCTCAGAGAACACAGTTGTCAACGTATATCGTAAATCTAGCTGCAGTTTTCCTTTCTTCAAGTTATTTTGTATTCACCGTTGACTTAAGCGGATCAATAGAAGTATGTATGTACACATGCATATATTTATGTATATATGTATGTACAAAGGTGTGTATATGTATGTTTTCCCGTTGCGATCCGCCCGCCAGCTATGCCTCTCCCACTCTTGTCTTTTTGAAAATGGTGCAGACTTACAATTTTTCTTCCTCGACACTTTTATCGCTCTCTTCATTTCCTCTGAACATTTTTTCTCACCTGTCATTCTTCTTCCTTATTTACTTCCTCCACTTCCTCCTCCTCCTCCTCCTCCCTCTTCCTCTCCTCCTCCTCCTCCTCCTCCTTCTCCTCCTCCTCCTCCTCCTCCTCCTCCTCCTCCTCCTCCTCCTCCTCCTCCTCCTTCCTCCTCCTCCTCCTCTTCAATGCATTTTCACCTTTCCCGCTTCATTTATAGTGCTTTAAGTTGCACTAATTATCATTACGTATTTATATTACTTCAAGGTTCTTCTTCCTTTACACTTTTCTTTGTCTTTTTCTTTTTCTATTATTTTTTCTTTTTCCTTTATCTCTCTCTCTCTCTCTCTCTCTCTCTCTCTCTCTCTCTCTCTCTCTCTCTCTCGCTCTCGCTCTCGCTCTCGCTCTTGCTCTCTCTATTTATCTATCTATCTATCTCTGCTTCGTTCACATTTATTTTGGGGCCGGATTTACATACCATATTTTACACCCTTTAACGCCTCACCTTTGCTTTCTCATAGTTTAGTATGTAATTGCAGGAACGTCTATCACATTTTCTGTTGTGCGTTACTCAAACTGGAACATTTATATTTTAACTTATCATATCTTACTGTATACTTACTCGCTGTTCCTTTGACTCCTGTCGTTTTATTTTATATAAGTTTTTTTTTTTCGCCTTAACTTTATCTGCTGTCCCATTAATTTTCTTCTTCTTCTTCCTCCCTTTGCCTCTATTTCAGTCCTTCCTCCGGTATTTCTCTACTTTTACTTCTTTTTACTTCTCCCCTTCTCTCCGTATCTGCCACGACGTTCCCTCCCCATCATGTTTCTCTTGCCTTTTCCCTTTTCTTGTTTATTTCACACGGTGTCCTTTTGTCTTCACTTCTCTTCTTGTTTTCTTTCTATTTTCGCTTGTCTCCTCCTTCTCTTTCTTTGTCTCCTTTATATTTTTTAATTATGTTTTCCACAGATTTTCGTTCCATGTTTTTCCTTTTATCCTCAAAATTGTCACTGTGTTTTTGTCTGTCTTTATGTTTATCCATCTGTCTGTTTATCTGTCTATCTAGTCTATCTGCCTGTCTAGTGCCTCAGTGGTGCAAATGTAAATGGGTACCTAGGGAAACCTGGGGAAGGTAAACTGTGAGAACTCGGATGTCACAGTGACCGTATGTCTCGGGGTAACGGATTAATTTCCACTATAGGCTCAAAGGCCGATGTGACGGGAGATGAGTGCCTGCAGCTACGCGCGGCTATAGCGTGTGCCCCACTTTACTTATCTGTATCTGTCTGTTTGTCTGTATATGTCTGTCTCTCTCTCTCCTCTCTCTTCTCTCTCTCTCTCTCTCTCTCTCTCTCTCTCTCTCTCTCTCTCTCTCTCTCTCTCTCTCTCTCTCTCTCTCTCTCTCTCTCTCTCTCTCTCTCTCTCTCTCTCTCTCTCTCTCTCTCTCTCTCTCTCTCTCGTATAGCATCTTGTCGCTGTCTCCTCCCTCGCCCATCCCTTCCACGCAGGTGTTCCTCCGCCCTGATGTACCGCCGCTCCCGCCACCCTGCCAGACCCAGCCTCTCTATAAATCAAAGGCAAATAACAATAGCTCGCACCTGGCTGATTTATTTGCAGTAAATATTGACGCTTTTATTGCAGGGATCAATAAAGTGGTGAAGAAGAGGCGCAGAGAGAGAGAGAGAGATAGAGAGAGAGAGAGAGAGAGAGAGAGAGAGAGAGAGAGAGAGAGAGAGAGAGAGAGAGAGAGAGAGAGAGAGAGAGGGAGAGAGATGTGTCCTCACTGTACCTAGTTTTTTTTCTCTACAGACTTTTCAATTTCATCTCGAGCATTGATTGACCTCGTTCCCCTTTTTCCTCAGTGTTGAGATATTCAAACGTTTTCTTTATCCATTATCTGATCTTGCCTCATACCCTGCCCATTTATATTCTTCTCTCTTATCCATTATCGTTTTTCATGTTATCTTAGATCTTTGTGTACGTATTTTACTTTGATTTGCTTAATTTCCAAGTATCACGTCCATAGGTCATAGTTGTAAGTAGTAAGTAGTAGTAAGTAGTAGTAGGCAGCAAGTAGGTAGTAAGTAGGTGATAGTTCATGTTTTTTCAGCCATGTTGGATAGATAGATGACTTAGATTAGGATATGTTTGTTGTCCAGTTTGTACCGACACATTTTTACATTTAGTTTTCATTTGCATTGTTACCTATATCTTTTGACTGGCTTTTCATTAACTTTCAATAAACTGTTTATACTAATTTTAAGATTCTTGATAGATGGTATACGTAAGTGTTCATAGTTTTATGCTTATTGTATAAAAGAAAGATAAATTATTGAGATTTGGGCAGTTAAAAAAAACATAGGATGAGTACTCTCTCTCTCTCTCTCTCTCTCTCTCTCTCTCTCTCTCTCTCTCTCTCTCTCTCTCTCTCTCTCTCTCTCTCTCTCTCTCTCTCTCTCCTCTCTCTCTCTCTCTCTCTCTCTCTCTCTCTCTCTCTCTCTCTCTCTCTCTCTCTCTCTCTCTCTCTCTCTCTCTCTCTCTCTCTCTCTCTCTCTCTCTCTCTCTCTCTCTCTCTCTCTCTCTCTCTCTCTCTCTCTCTCTCTCTCTCTCGCTCTCGCTCTCTCCTTGAAGAGATTTTTTGTAGCTTTTATGTGTTTTTTTTTCCTTCGTCTTTGTGAAGGTCAAGAGAGTGTATCAGAAGAGAGTTGACGTGGTGCAGCATCTTTCGCCTCATCTTCCTCATCCACTTGTAGTTGTCTAACGTAAACAGGGAAGGTGAACGATTTTTTTTTTTTCTTCAGAAATCCGATCACTTATTTAATCTCAAACTTGTATAATGTCTTTCTGATTTTTGTCCTTTTCTGTTTTGTCAGACTCTCATAGCTTTTACACGGTTTCATTTTATATATTTTTCCTGTCCATTACCTTCTGAAGGCTCTCTCTTCCCTCCATTTCATCCAATAAGCTTTGCCTCTTCTCTTCCATCTCACCTTCCTTCCTATTCTTTCTCCGGCCGCATCCCTCCCTCTACTTCTCTCTTCCCCTCTCCGCCTTAACAGTACCCTGGGCAGTGAGGATCAACATATAATCCACAGGGATCCGAACTTGCTTTACTGTCCGAGCCTGACTTAGGGTGTCGTGATCCGTGGGGCAGAGCGGCTTCGGTTGTGGGGAGGATTTGGGGGGAAGGGATATTGAGTGGTGTTAAGAGGTGAAGAAAGAAGGAAGGCCGGGACCCCTAGAGCACTTTAAAGAGAGGAGGTGGAGGAAGGAAATGGGAGAAGGGAATACCAAGGCCTCGGGAAATGGAGGGAGAAATAATACGATATTGCCCTTTCAGTAACTTAGAACACTTGGTAGAAAAAGAAAGAAGGTTGGAAGGGAAGTAGAACTAGAAAAGACGCTGCAGTTTCAGACGTGTTTTAAGAGAGAGAGAGAGAGAGAGAGAGAGAGAGAGAGAGAGAGAGAGAGAGAGAGAGAGAGAGAGAGAGAGAGAGAGAGAGAGAGAGAGAGAGAGAGAGAGAGAGAGAGAGAGAGAGAGAGAGAGAGAGAGAGAGAGAAGAGAGAGAGCATATGATTTATGGTTTCAATCAATGAAATCATATCCACCAAAATTAATCTTTTTTTCTGCAATAAAAGAAAATTACCGAAGTGATGGAAACTTGGGAAGGTAATTGTTCTGTGTTGGTGTTTCATAAAGTAAACAAGGATGGCGGAACACAATTTTCAATTTCGGAGGTTCCTCGGCACTCTCATTTTTGTTAACTCGAGAAAACGAAGAAATATTGGCGACGGTACCACTATATATTTTTAAGCTTACTGTATTGTAGATAAGGAAACACAACATAAGCTTATTGATTCTCACTATATCTCTAGAACTTGATAAAAGGTTACTGTTTTGTGCCCCGTAAAGATATTGTAACCTTTCATGGAAGTATTCATTGTCTTATAGCACCGTCTGTACACTGATAATTATTTAGTTCCGAGTGGCTGCCTGGTTCTTTGTTTTCTAAAAATATGTATGTATCTTTGCCTATGGATTGTTTGGGGAAGCAGGCGCTCAGAGAGAGAGAGAGAGAGAGAGAGAGAGAGAGAGAGAGAGAGAGAGAGAGAGAGAGAGAGAGAGAGAGAGAGAGAGAGAGAGAGAGAGAGAGAGAGAGAGAGAGAGAGAGAGAGAGAGAGAGAGAGAGAGAGAGAGAGAGAGAGAGAGAGAGAGAGAGAGAGTCATGATAACACATTAATAAGAAAAGAACCAGTATTTTCAGAGGCGGCGTTTAAGTGTCTCCCAAAACACCTATACCACTTCTAACCTTCCACTCCTGTAAGTAAATCTCAATCATTTTTTAGCGGTATGACTCACATTCTTTCCTATTTTTTCACACGTTGACTTTTACTTTTGACTTTTTGTTCTCATGTTAATTTCATTTCCTCACCCTCACCCGTCCAGTCTGTGTTCACATGTATGTATAAATTAAACCCTGTATGACCACCTCTGGCTCGCTTGTCAGTCTTTTCACCGCATTCACCACTAGCATAACGCACCCTGCAAAGTTACACCTCTGCTGCAGTAACAACCCTACCTCAGCCTCGACCCTTGCCACAGTCACGCCCCTGCCACAGTCACGCCCCTGCCACAGTCATGCCCCTGCCACAGTCACGCCCTGCCACAACACCCAAGCCCACCTAAAGGTAACGTGCCTCTCAGAGCACATTGGTGTCGTTCATTTAATTAACTCGAGCTGGAAGAGAGGCCCCTAGAGGCGCTTTTGACGAGAGGAGGCCAGGCGTCCCTCTGAGAACCTGTCGCCCCGCTCAGACACCCGCCCACCCCTTCTCAATGACTTGAAGTTTATTCATAAGACTGGCATGGTCTTAAGTCTCACCATAGCTCCAGGCACTTACATTTACTTCATTAAGGCTTAAAAGGTCTCTTGACCCCATTTCCTTGACTCTTGACTAATGGTGTCTGCCTTGCGCCGCTCCGCCGACCCACCACCTCAAGCTGGAGCACGACACAGGTGTGGAATACTAGTAGTGACCACTTTATGTTTACTTTTATTGGATCTTCTCTCACGTTAACAAATTGTTCTCATATTAATCATGAAGACGACTTTCAAGAACATCAAAGTGAATACTAGAGCGCAGAGAAAGCATGACTTTGGTGGAGAATAAAAAAACATTACTTAGTGAACATTACTTAATCTAAAGGTCTAAATATCTCTCTATCCCAGTACATTTTGCGATTCGATTCTTCAGCGCTGCACTGGACTGAAGACAATTGAGTCACGTCCAATTTGCATCGTGTGGAGATACTGTTTTCGAGACATTTCCAGACTGAACTCTATGGCTAGCCAGCACAAGACACACTTGATGTACTGTGGACTGGAAATGGGGTCGAGTGTTGTTGGAAATGGTGGAGGTAGGGAGAGTGAGAAGCTGCAGGTACGTACTGCGATGGAGAAAAGGATCGAAAGCCAGGCTAGGAAAAGTAAAGAAGGGGAGAAAGGTGTGGTGAGCCGGAGAGGGAAGATGAGTAAGGCTACGAAGAGGGTGGAAGTGATGGAAAAGGATGGATACTTGATTTGGTTAAGATTGTGTTGCAAGAAGTGTTTGTTTTAGATATATTTGTGAACATTTGAATCTGGTGTTTCCTTTTTCAGCAGCAACTAGACAGCTACACGTGCTACCCGTCATTTGCGATCAACATTCATAATCATTCATTATTTTCACCATCAATCTTTTGTCGTATCAGTTAATTGCTTAATTTGATTAATGATCTATCTATATCTTCGTATGTATGTACTAAAAAAAAGTTGAGTGTTCACTTATCTACGACAAATCATGTAAATTTTATGTATTTTTTTCCTATTATAGTGTTTTACTTATCACATTCCTCCTTGCGGCTTTTTCCATAACCGTCCTACACCATTGTTTTTGTTTTGCTCCTTTTGGTGTGCTGGTCCGCGCCCGGCAAGTCAGTAATAACTAAACAAGTGCTTCTATATTTGACATCTTAAGTGTGTCTTTCGTTCCTCACTGACAGGCGAGAGAATCGAATGTTTTCATTCCTTAATGAAAGCGGCGCTTCTCCCGATACTACCTCAAGGAAAACTACACTAATATTTTATTCAGACCTTCTCCCAGTGGGTCCAACATGCAAGTGACTGTCCTCTTAGTTTTAGCCAAAAAACATATTCGCTTGGCCTGCAAAGTAGATAGAGTCTAGGAACTATATGAAATTGCATCGTTTTATCTTTTACGAAAATTTTGTAAG
>JAXIVD010002452.1:37500-50000 GCA_036785275.1 Cancer borealis
CAGTGGATTGTCCCGCTATCCCGAGCTGGTAGTGTTTTGTATTCACATAAAAAGCTCGTTTTTACAGTTATTCACCGTACTAAAAAAAATGCTCAATACTCATATCTATAAGGTCTCTGCCTCGGTAATGCAAGTTGCTAATCGAACTTTTCCTTCTTATTTGAAGACATCCCAACTGGGATGGAAACAATCCCCTGACCACACCAAACCCCGAGCCTGACAACCTTCCCCTCACTCTTATGACATCTCAATCTTAATTAATCTCTTCCTCCCTTAAATCACATGCATCTCCTCAGTTATTAACTTTCATCCACTTTCTTCTCAAACAACCCATGACCACACTCCTCCCACCCAAAGCCCAAGTTTTCGAACCAAACCTACTTACCTGTACGCATGCACTCCCCAACCCTCCCTACTCTGCCATACAACGCCAGACCCACAGTCTCCAGCACCGTAATGTCTCTGGCCCCTCGTTTCACCGCTTCGGTAAACGAGAGGTAAATATTTTCCACACGTACAAGAAGTAGCAACCCTCGTCCTTATGGTATTGTTCATAGGCTCCAGAGTCCCTTGCAAGGAGGCCTCTCACCTGAGGATAGCGATATCTTAGTTTCACTTCCGTGCCGGCGTAAATGTACAAAAATTGGGGTTTTATGAGTTCAGCGCAAAACAGTGTGGCAAATTAAATGGCTGGGAGCATGCAGGAGGGTTCTTGCCTCTTGCTTGGGCCGCTTTGTCTGGTTCAAGTGAAAAGGGCGGAGAAGGGAACCAGTACACAACGCTCAAGCTGGTGTTTCTTTCAATTTTATTCTTATTTTCAATTGTAGGAATTTTCATTTTTCTTCGTCTTCTTTTCTTTTTCTTATTTTTCTTTTTCTTCTTCTTCTTCTTCGTATTTTTTTTGTCTTATGATTATAATAATGATGATAATAGTAATAGTAATAATAATAATAGTAATAATAATCGTTATTATTAATATTAATCTATTTTTTTCCTACACTTTTCAACTTCTCCTCATACTCCTCCTCATACTCTTCCTCATCCTCAAACTTATCCTCCTCCTTCTCATCCTCATCCTCCTCCATGTAGATTGGCAGTAAGTATACACAACAAGCAAAGTCAACAAAACCATGTGTTATAATTCACAATTTTGTATTAAAACTAAGTCTGTCGGATTCTCTCCATCTTCAAAAAGGGAGAGAGGGAAAAAAAGTCATCATGTCATGGAATTGAATACGGTACCCTATAAAAAAAATTAAGTTACTAGTTAAAGCTATTTCAGGTCGCCTCTCACAGGAGCGGCGTACCTTGATCAGCGGCAATGCCTCGTCTGTCCTCATGTGGCTGCCGGTGATACAAAAGAACGGTTAATTACATTATAACACCCTTCATTCTCCTGCTTCCTCCATTATGCAATAGCGGAGGGCGTGTCTGGGTCCGGATCCCTGATATTTAAGAGAGAGAGAGAGAGAGAGAGAGAGAGAGAGAGAGAGAGAGAGAGAGAGAGAGAGTATTTTTTGGGTAGTATCTGTTGTGCTGGTAGGTGTGGTGTGTGATGAGAGCCTGTGGTGGTGTGCGCCCGGCGTGTTGTTGCTTTGTTGCCGAGCTGCTGTTGTCTGTGTCACTGGCGTCTTGTGTATGTTTTGAATTACTGATGGACATGTTGTTACAGCCGCTCTTGGTGTGCCGTGTGCTCCCTTGTTTGTTTGTGAGAGAGAGAGAGAGAGAGAGAGAGAGAGAGAGAGAGAGAGAGAGAGAGAGAGAGAGAGAGAGAGAGAGTGAGAGAGTGAGAGAGTGTTTGAGTGTGTTGCACCATGAACTTGCCTTGTATTATCAGGACCAACACAGTGCCGTAAGTGCCTCTTTGTGTTGTCAAGAGTTTCAACTGAACTAAAAATGTCTTTCCTTGTGTCAGAAAAGCCTGGCGAGTGTTGTAAAGGACGTCGGGGAGAACCAGAATGTGTGGTTTGTCGTCTTGGCTTTCAACGTGTTTCATGCGGACTGTGAGGTAGTTTTTCTATGAACTCTAAACTGTTGTCAGAAGCTAGGAAGTTGCGGCCCAATCTTGGAAATGTCGTCAATGGTTATGGAGTATTACTAAGAACTGAGATGTGAAGTTAGAAGATGTGAGGTGTATTATTATTTTAAGGTCAGTGAGTGTGTTTAGAATACAGCATTGTTTGGTAAAGTGTGTTGCTACGGTTTGTGCTGTAAGAGGTTGTATGTGGATGGTGTAGTGTGGTGTAGTGTAGTGTAGTGTAGTGTGGTGTGGTGTGGTGGGGTGTGGTGGGGTGTGGTTTCGTGGTTGTCGTGAGCGAGGCAAGAATTATCGTGTGCCTCAAAAGGGATTCCCAACCTAATCGTCGAGGCTGCTAGATGGAGAATATTCCCGGAGGCTGTAATTAAGGGATTTTTGTCATCGTTGTGTTATTTATGGAACTCCTAGACTGTTGTTATGACCTAAATGAGTGAATTAATTAGCAAAAATGTCGCCGAGTCCATTTATTACCAACGTTTTGCTAAGGTAACTCTATTTTCCCCCAGATATTTTTTTGGGGTCTCCTGGTTTGGCGTGGGATGTGTGTGTGTGTGTGTGTGTGTGTGTGTGTGTGTGTGTGTGTGTGTGTGTATGTGTGTATGTGTGTATGTTGATTTGCTTGCCTGCTTTGATGTCATAGCTGTACTCGCACATCCGGCAATATATATCAAAATCGCTAATACCCTCAACACCAGACATGATTAATCACCATTTCACGTAGACGAACCGAAACGCAACCAGCAGCGAACCACACGGAGGGAAGGGAAAATCTGGTCAGAAAAATCCACATACTCTGAACCGCATAGCCATTTGTATCCCCTTTGAGTTCATCTGTCAACCCGCAGAAGCAAAACAAAAGCGTAACCGGGTTCTGATAGGCGGCGAGCTGGTCTTTAGCACAGCCCTCACCCTCTCTAGTATAATTAGAAGCAAGATTGGCACACATTGACGCTGGGTTCAGAAGGGTTCACTGTTTGGCTTCGAAAGGTTATACTCTTATCGATCCATAAATTGTGAGCTCGGTGCTTCCCCCTAGCAAACTGCATAATCGCTATTTAATGATATATCGATGGTCCCAGCGGAGAAGACGAGGCCATTCTGAGGGAGGAAAAGACTGCATAGGGGACGAAGGAAAGTTATGAGTGTTTTATTAGCCGCTTTGAAATTAGTATCTCTCTTTCTCTTCCTCTATCTATCTATCTATCTATCTATCTATCTATCTATTTATCTTTCTCTCTCCTAGGGGCGTGAGAGAGTGCCGCTAGGTCTCAGGTGTCGCAGCAATTAACGGTCACCACACGAGTAGGACTGTTGTCACAACACTCGTTTTTCAAGCGTCTCTCTGGGATTCCAACGTCTCACACCCATTTCTCTTCTTTTTTTCTCTCTCTCTATCTTTATTTATGCATGTGTGTGTTCTTTGTACTGTTCTGACGTACCCTCACCACCACCACCACCACCACCTCGACCATCATCACCATCATTATCATCATCATCATCACTTCCTGTATCCCTAGTGTGACAATGACTGAGCAGAGATGTGGAACGTTGATACTTCATGAAAAAATTAAGCTCAGCGGAGAAAGAAAAGAAGGGCTGAGAGAGAGAGAAAGATAGATAGATAGAGATAGAGAGAGAGAGAGCGACATGAACAACGAAATAGAAAGAAAGAAACAGAGAAAGGTTAAAAGATACTTCGCTTTCAATTCCCCAATATTACCGCGAATAAACCACAAACAATGGAAGGTGGGATGAATGGAGGAAGAGAAAGAGAAAAAAAAAGAGAAATGGTGTGATGGAAAGGAATGGGGAATGGAAAGGAAGAAGGAAAGGGAAAATAAGACAAGGAAGAATGCCAAACCAGGTCGTCTCCTCCTCCTCCTCCTCCTCATTCTCCTTCCCCTTCTCCTCCTACTCCTCATCTTCCTCCTCATCTTCCTCCTTCTCCTCCTCCTTGCAGCCTTCCTTCCTCACGTTCTCCACGTATTTTCCTCCTCCCTGTGGAATCTTCCTTCTCCGTTTCCTCCTTCGCTAAGATAGGAAAAAATACCATTCTTTGCTTACGTTTTTCTTTGCTGCATCTTTGCCTCACCTTCTATAATAGCGGGCGACGTGTCTCCATTTTCGTCTCCTAGCTTCTTTGGCCCCTCCCTTCCTCTCCCTTCCCCTCCCTTCCCCTTCTTTCTTCCCTCCATAGTCATGTGATCTCCCAAGAGAATCCGACGTCATTGACACTCCTTATCCTCTTTCTACTGCCTATCTACCCTCCCATCCCCCTTCTCTCTCTCTCTCTCTCTCTCTCTCTCTCTCTCTCTCTCTCTCTCTCTCTCTCTCTCTCTCTCTCTCTCTCTCGCTCTCGCTCTCGCTCTCGCTCTCTTTCTCTCTCTTTCTTTCCCTGTTGCCTTTCCCTTATCTTTCTTTTGTTTTATTGTTATATTTCTTATATGTTCTATCTACCTCGCACTCTTTTCTGTTTATTATTATGCACTATATGTTTTTCTTTTTCTTTTTCTCCCTCTCTCTTCCTCTGATGTCAATTCTAATGTGTTGTATTTTCTCACTTTCTTTATTCTCACTTTCTTCCAACTTCTTTACATCATTTTATTTAGTGTCACATTCAATACGTTATTTGTATGCGTGTGTTTCTTTCTTTCTTTCCAAGTCTTTCGTATCTATTTCTTTCACTTTACGTCCTTCATTATTTAAGTTTACCGATCCTATGTTTCGTTTTCTCCGCCAGTTTTGTTTCTTATATTTTCTTCGTCGACACCCTCATACTCTGCTTCTCCTCCTCTTCTTCCTCCTCCTCCTCCTCCTCCTAAATATCCACTCTGTACCTACATCTGCACTACCTCATGCTATACTACACGCACAGGTACACACAAGGAAGAGTACGCATACATGATAGATTGAACGTATTTAGGGTCTGATTGACTGCTGCCTCCCTGAAAAGCACTAGATAAGGATGCAGTTTAACCCTTAGACATCAACACCTTACTTACACTACCACAATGTAAGGAATGCAACAATAACCAACCACACACACACACACACACACACACACACACACACACACACACACACACACACACACACACACACACACACACACACACACACGGCGATGCGGCGGTACATAAAACCAGCACTCAGCAAGCACAATATTATCTCAACCATTACCGCACCATTTTTCTTCTTCCTCCTCCTCCTCCTCTTCCTCCTCCTCCTCCTCCTACTCTTCTTCCTCTTCCTTCTCCTCGTCCCGCCATCACCACCATTACTGCCACCATCATCACCACCAGAAATGCCATCATATTCCTCGTTGCTGCATCGCACTGACATCATTACCACCGCACATTAACATCTTTACTGCTATCACCACCACCACCTCCACCACCACCACCACCACTAACGCCACCACCACCACCACCACCACCACCACCACCACCACCACTATCGCTATCGCCATCCTGTATAATACTGCAAACCCGGTATCTTTTATCCACGAATGAAATGTTCCATCTTCCAAGTTTTACTTTCTCTGGGTCGATTTTCTTCATATATTGGTTGGTTTATGTGTAAATTTAAAAGTAGGTCTGAGGAGTGAGTTGAAGTTGAAAAGTACTCGTACCGACATATTGCTGCTCAGTCAAGATAAAAGTTAAATTGTATTCTCACCCAGCTCTCTCTTTCTCATTTATGTATTACTACTCTCTCTCTCTCTCTTTCTCTCTCTCTTCCTCTTTTTCTTAAGAACACTAACGCCACCACCACCACTCCCGCCATCCCATCCTACCTCATCCCTTTCCATTCCACCCCATCCCATTTCATCCCATCCCATCCCATCCCATCCCACTCCACCGCCTTCACACTCTCCCATTTCCCTTCCATTAAGTCCTTGGTTCTTTCTACCTTCCCTTCCTTCTGCCTTCATTCTGAGTCACCGCGCCCTCCCCTCCGCGCCGTGCTCACCCCCTGCTCTGATCCGATCAAGAAGGAATATTTCAAGGTGTCTCTCAAATCAGTAGGGCGGGAAGCCATAGCCTGGTGTCAGGTATCATGGGGAAGGGAATAGGGGAGAGGGGAAAGGGAGGGGGAAAGGGGAAAGCAAAGGGAATCAGAGGAGGGGAAAGGAGGAGGAAAAGGGAAATTCAGCAGGGAATCAGAAAAGCTTATTTGGACGGAAAGAGAAGCTGAAAGTAAGAATTATTCATAATAAAAATATGGAAAGTATAGAGAGGAGAGAGTAGGAAGGAAATACGAGAGAGAGAGAGAGAGAGAGAGAGAGAGAGAGAGAGAGAGAGAGAGAGAGAGAGAGAGAGAGAGAGAGAGAGAGACTAGAGAGAATAGAGTAAGGTAGAGTTACCAAAGGAGAGAGGCAGGTAGAAGAAAGGAGGTGCATTACTCTCCCTTGAGGCACCAACGCTCACAATGTTCTCACACTCTCCTTCAGAACCTCAAGGGAAGTCGAAATACATCTTCCTCCTTGGTGATGAGTGGGAAGGGAGGGGGGAGGGAGGGAAAAGGAGGGGAATGACTGTTAAGGTCGAGGAGGGCAAGCGAGGGAAGAATGGGAGGGAATATCAGAACGTAAGAGAGGAAAAGGAGGTGAAGTAATGTTAGAAAATAAGGGGATGGAAGGGAGAAAAAAGAAATAAGAGGAGACAATCATTACAGTAGTAGATGAATATATATTTTTCACCTTTGTACATCTGTGTTTTAGGGACTTCCTACCAATATCTCATGTGGAAGAGAGAGAGGGAACGGGAAGGTGGGAGGAAAAAGACGAGGGAAAAATAGAGATATAACGCAGAGAATTATTATTATTATTATTATTACAAAAAATTATTGTTGACACGTATACCTGTATATTTTTATAGGGTTTTATAACTTAATCAGTTTTTCATCAAGCATTAAGGATGAGCGTATTACGTGCTGCTTATGTATATTCCGTCCACTGTATCATTATCCTTGACTGTCGCCTTGGTCTTGTTTTATTCAGGGGCTCACTTTCCCTTCTCCTGTTTCGTGATGTAACCGACCGACACCAGCTTTTTCCACGCAATATTTTTTTTTACTGTTTTCATTATGCGTATGTGTAACTAATGGGTTTTTAATAAGGTTAGAATTTTTTATATTTAATTTTCTTTTTATCATTATTCTATTACTCATTGCACTAGTTTTCTTTCCTTCCCTTCTTCCCTTTCAACTATCATTCTCTCTCTCTCTCTCTCTCTCTCTCTCTCTCTCTCTCTCTCTCTCTCTCTCTCTCTCTCTCTCTCTCTCTCTCTCTCTATTTCTTCCTTCCCATACTTGAAAAAGGTCTCTTTCTGCCACTATTTGCCACTCACTCGCTCACTCATTCACTCATTTCCATTCCTTTTCTCTTTCCCGCTTCCCGCCACACCTTTCCTTCCTCACCTTCTCTCACCTTCCTTTCACCTTCTCTCACCATCTCCGGAATTGTAATTACACATGATTTAATTTTTCACCCCCATTCTGCTGGAGTTTAATTGGCACTTAGGTCTTGATGTGCTTCTGTCTCTCTCTCTCTCTCTCTCTCTCTCTCTCTCTCTCTCTCTCTCTCTCTCTCTCTCTCTCTCTCTCTCTCTCTCTCTCTCTCTCTCTCGCTCTCGCTCTCACTCTCACTCTCACTCTCACTCTCTCTCTCTTGTTGTGGCTATCCATCTGCCTATGTATATCTGTCTTTCTGTAACACACACACACACACACACACACACACACACACACACACACACACACACACACACACACACACACACACACACACACACCTGGAGGGAAGAAAGGAGAGGAAGAAAGAATAGCGTGGAGGAATGGAGGGAGAGGGAAGGAGGGAATATAGAGAGATATGGAGGAGCAGAGTGAAGGCAAGAAGGGAGGGAAGGGAGGAAGGGAGGATTACAATGCGGGTCTGGAAGTATCGTGTTTCTACCTACATACCAGCACTCTCTCCCTCTCTCTCTCTCTTTTTCTCTCTCTTTATCTCCCTATCTTAATCCATCTTTATCTATGTTTACAATATACACACACATACACACACATACACGCACACACACACACACACACACACACACACACACACACACACACACACACACACACACACACACACACACACACACACACACACACACACACACATACACACACACACACACACACACACACACACACACACACACACACACACACACACACACACACACACACACACACACACACACACACACACACACACACACACATGAATATATATATATATATATATATATATATATATATATATATATATATATATATATATATATATATATATAGAGAGAGAGAGAGAGAGAGAGAGAGTGGTCGTTGGCAACCTAGTCCTTGTGGTACGATGGGGTGGATCGCGTGTTGGTAGAGAGATGGTGCGTCTGAGTGTGGTTGAAAAGAAGGCACTAATGTGGTTGGCGGACAGGGAAGTGTGGTTGGAAGAGGACCGTATGTATGGCATCGTTGACCTTGAAAATACTAGGTAAGTGAGTGGTGCAGGGAGCTACAACCTTCCTACATACACCACGCTCAAGAGAACATGCTTATACCTGGGCGTCATTTAGTCTAACTTGTAACTTTGGAATAATTGAGTTGAACCAGTTGTCTGCTTGGCTTCCCAACCGTATTAGCCGAGTAGCACCACTTTGCCGGCCTGCCCACCCACCTCCCTTCCGCTTCCAACTTCCTCCTCTCAGCCAACTCGCAGGGAGGTGCACAGCGTAATGAAGCATTAATATTTCTCCAATAATCAAACCAAAGGTGCAGAGCGAAGATTTTACTGAACTTCCTGAACTTAATACAAAACTGTTCATATACGCATGACAGTATTAGTTAGCACTTTCTTTTCATAATTTAGAAAATATATGCATTTCACCATTCACAAATTTCCATAATCCACTAAAGCTTTCCTTCATGAAAAACACTTTGACTTTGGCCAAACACCCGAGTCCAGCAAAACACCATCACACATCTCCTCCTCCCGCCGCCTTGTCGTAAACTGAAGAGCCTTTATTAGGGCGGAATAAAAAAGGGAATCAAACTAACGTCACTTTCCAATCCCATGAGTTTGGTTTTATCTTCTAATAGATTCCCCCAAAAGCTGGATGTAAACTCAGAGTTTTATTGTGACTCAATTTAAGACCCTCGAGTGGAATGAGGGAGGAAATTCCAAGCCTCTCGTCGCACGCCAGGTTATGAGCCCCCCTCGCCCGTCACCATCGATTTCCGGGCTTAAAAAATGAATTTCCCGCTTATGGCCAATTCGTAGTCGAGGTTTGAGCGGCGAGTGTCGAGCGCAAGGCGAATTATCTCTCCTTGAGGTCGTCTCTCTCCCCTCCCGTGGTTCGTTCATGTAGGTTGGTTTATCCTTCAGGTTTACTGAGTATGAGTGTGTGACTCAATCACTTCATCCTTACATGTGTATTATGATACAAGCAATAGAAGGTGTGTGACCTGTATTGATGATTTTGTCCTGTGCGGAAAACCAGTCAACCTATATCAATAATGTATTATATTCTCCTTTCAATTCAACGAGAGTATGTGTAATTACACTACCCATTAGAATTAATGGAACGCATTTTATTAAACTTGAATACTTCACCGAAACTATAATGGCGATCACTCCAACCCCTAATGCAGAGCTTTTCAGCAGAAAAGAAACACAGTTACTGCTAATTGGTGGATTACAAGTCATCGTCCTGCGTTGCAACATAAAAAAGATAACATTGTGCTAATTGAATGACGTTACGGCGCAGGAGTTGTCATTGGTGAGATGACCGCCAGCTGTTCCCCCCTCGATGGCGGAGGATTTTTGTTATTAGAAAAAAATTATTAACAGTAACGTGAGTCTGTGTTAGGTACTTACTTCAACATTATGAAGCGTCCTCATTGCACTTCTATTAATACCGTTTTCCATTCTGACGCCATTGCGTTCTTCATGTGTGATATAACGATTTGCGTCTCTTTGTTGAGTTTACTTTTAAAGTATTCATATGTTAAATGTACTGTTCCTTTAATGTGTTTCATCGTATGTAATGTTGTGTAACCTTTAAATGCATTATTATGTTACTAATATTTAGATCTCTTGTCAAATGTCATCAACCACTCACCTGTTTAATTATTAATGATATTTTGATCATTTGGTTATTATAATGCTTCTAATCTGGTATATTTCGTATCATAAAATAATTTTAAAAAGCGTTATTTTCCGTGTCTTTTAAATTATCATCGAACAAATTAAGTGTGAAAAACAGCTGAAGGGATCGACGAAGGGTCTGCAAGGCAAGAACACACCTTTACTTTTCAATACGACGGGTGTTTGTTGAAGAAAATTAGGACACTGTTGGTGCGTCTAACTGTTCAAAAATGGCGGCATGAGAAAATCCATGAAGTCTCTGCATGATCTCTGTAAGCTGATGGAACAATACTTGGTTCAAATCATACCATGAAAAGCAAAAGGGAAAGTAACTGTATGTGGTAAGGTGAAGTGATAGGGGTCAACATATTACTGATGTTATAAGAAATATTGTAGGCAAGCAACTCTAATGTTGACTGGACCTCCACCCCTTGCTTACTTCTATTTCTCCTACTGTCCTCTTTACAGGGTCTGGCAACAAACAGGATTTTTTAACGTTTTTTGTTGTGCCTTAGCTAGTACTCTTTTAATGTAAAAAAAAAAAAAAAAAAAAAAAAAAAAGTTATAACATGACCTGACAGTGGAACGCTTTGTACTCCCACATCACCATTAACTATTACTTCGCTTCACTGGGAATTGGTCAGTGTGGATCCCAGTGACAGAAGCTTTAAGAGTCTAAGTATATATTTTTGATGTGACGATTTTCAGTCCCATGGCTTGCTATCACAGGGGATTACTCGAGGCTACTCATAAATAAACGAGCAGAAATCTCTAGTTGTCTAGTATATATAGAAAAGCTACAAAACATGGAATAAATCTTCTTCAGTCTTCATAATGTTAGGTGGGATGGCATCAATGGCCTATAAATTCCACACGCAGAGGTGACTCAGCAGCCGAGAAGCAGCATTCAAGAGTAGAGGAGACATAGGTTGTCTTTTTGTCTTTAAGTAAGTCGTAATTTACCTGCATTGCACAGAACCAGGTCACTCAACATTTACTCCCATGTCGGCTTTTCGAGCAAATGGTAATTGACAGCTTTATAAATGAGAAACTATTCATATTAATCATCAGAATTTCTTAATGAGTTACGTGTAAAAATATGGTCCTAGTGAGGAAGGTTAACGATCACAGAAACTGGCAAGGCTCGGGTCAAGGACTCGTTATGAAAGGCTTAAGAAACCTTTCTATAACATAGTAGTTGTAGTAGTAGTAGTAGTAGTAGTAGTAGTCAGTAGTAGTAGTAGTAGTAGTAGTAGTAGTAGTAGTAGTAGTAGTAGTAGTAATAGTAGACACACACACACACACACACACACACACACACACACACACACACACACACACACACACACACACACACACACACACACACACACACACACACACACACATATACACACACACACACATGAATAATCCATGAGGGCAGTGTGTAGCTTCACCCGACATGCACCTCACGCACTTAACGCTCACTAGCCTGAGGTGACGCTAGTTTTATATATTCAAAAGGACATGGAGAAGGTGGAGAATGCTTCCGTGTTCCGCCGTGCTAAGCTTCCGTCTGCCCGCCCACTAAGAATCACGGTCTTGGGGAAGGACGAACTTGTTCCTGGCCTATTATGAGGCTTATTTTAGGGATACATCCAAGGCGCCTGAAGCCTCCAGGCAACTAAGAATTACTTGACTTGGTGTTTGGTTTGAAGTAAATATATTTAATTTGGGTTAATCTGCATAACTAAAGTTCGGACGATATCGATATAAATATGAGGTCCTACATACTATACATAGTGTATTCAACACATCTGTGAAGGTTTCAGGCGTGCTCGTCATTATTTACCTCGCAAAGCGTCTTTGAAGTTAGGTTAGGTTATGTTGGGGGTCTGGGGGAATGTAGCTCCCGAGTCAGCTTAGTTTAGGCTAGAGTTGTATCGTTGGGGGATCTGGTTCGGTTATATAAGCCTTATATATTTTATTACCTAAACGTTAGGTTTTTCACCTTTGATTTTTTTCCGGATTGCCATATATGGCCAATATTTGCTTATAATGACGAACACCGCCTGAACCTTCACAGATGTGTTGTATACACTATATACTTCATATGTTTATAGGAGAGAGAGAGAGAGAGAGAGAGAGAGAGAGAGAGAGAGAGAGAGAGAGAGAGAGAGAGAGAGAGAGAGAGAGCGAGAGAGCAAGAGAGCAAGAGAGAGAGAGAGAGAGAGAGAGAGAGAGAGAGAGAGAGAGAGAGAGAGAGAGAGAGAGAGAGAGAGAGAGAGAGAG